>SJYQ01002349.1:312818-415795 GCA_006410935.1 Redunca redunca | reverse complement strand
AAAAAAAAAAAAAATTAAAATACCAGATGCCTAAAAAATAATAAAAATTTTTAAAAAAATTTTTTAAGGAAAAAAAAAAGAAAATGATTCTGAATCAAGTGTTTGAAGTACAACAATCTCAGGCTTTTTCTTTAATATAGGTGCCGAGAGTTTACCCCAAGCTTAGTGATCAGAATCTCAAAAAAAGGGCCTGCAAAACTATTTTTTAAATGTGCCTCAATTGATTCAAATGTGCTGCCCTGATAAGAACTATTTCCTTTGATAAGAATTCTTAATTTATAAGCAGAGCCCCAGTCTATACTATTCTTTAAGGATACTATTCTCAACTTCATATTTGCTACTCAATTCACCNCTTTATTTTTTTTTTAAGTGACCGCTTTTATTTTTTTAATTTCTTTTTAATATAAATTTATTTACTTTAATTGGAGGCTAATTACTTTACAATATTGTATTGGTTTTGCTATATATCAACATGAATCCACCACAGGTGTACACATGTTCCCCATCCTGAACTCCCCTCCCACTTCCCTCCCCGTACCATCCCTCTGGGTCATCCCAGTATACCAGCCCCAAGCATCCTGTATCATGCATTGAACCTGGACTGGTGTGTTGACATTTCTTGTCCTGGTTTTGACTGGACTAGGAGCACTTTAGAGAAGGCAATGGCACCCCACTCTAGTACTCTTGCCTGGAAAATCCCATGGACGGAGGAGCCTGCGTAGCTGCAGTCCATGGGGTCGAGAAGAGTCGGACAGGACTGAGCAACTTCACTTTCACTTTTCACTTTCATGCATTGGAGAAGGAAATGGCAACCCACTCCAGTGTTCTTGCCTGGAGGATCCCAGGGACGGGGGAGCCTGGTGGGTTGCCGTCTGTGGGGTCGCACAGAGTCGGACACGACTGAAGCGACTTAGCAGCAGCAGCAGCAGCAGCAGGAGCCCTTTGAAAGAGACAACTACAAGCCTTAATTATATGGCCTGTTGCTTAATCATGACACTTAGTAGTATGGCACTTACTCACTAAGTATTCCTGGATGAATTAACATTCTGTAAACTTCCAGAAGTCATTACAAACATATTTAAAGCACCTACTATGTAGCAAGGATATAGTAGGACTGACTGAGATAAGATGTGGGAGAGTCTTTTGTAAAATGTGAATGCATTGTAGTTTCCAAATATTGTAACAGACTACCAAGTATGAATCTTTACTTCATTAAAAACACTATAGGCTGAATTCACACTTTTACATCAATGTAAATATATTTAAGCCCCATGAAAAGAGACCTCTAAATTAATTAGTTTTCTTAATTCCTCGCATCAACAGCCTACTAGTTCACATCTTCCTTTAGTCCGTGTTCTGTGTGGAGGTGATAGGAGAGGTGTGCACAGAGGCCTATTTCAAAGACAGTGTTCATGTTGTGATCTATTCATGAAAAAAGAAAGCAAAGCCACTTCCTTACCTCATGCATAGCATCTCACACATAGCCCATCTCTTCTCTCAGTAAACCAGATTGCGTTTTGAAGGCACTATTGTTCCAACCTTCTGTTAAGAAAAAATGTCTTCAATTTCTGTTTTGAAAAAATAGTTTTCTACAACAGAGAAAATACACCTGACAGGGCCTGTTTGCTCAGCTGTTAACAATGAGAATGACAACTTTTGTGATGAGAATACTTGTTAGCGCCTGCAGCTTTTGCTCCTCTCACCCTCCCCTGGGCTGCAGAGTGCCTTGACTTTGTTTTCAGTGACTTGCTATACAGTACCAGCCTTCTTTCCCCATGGGCTAATAATTCTATAACCTCCACTTAAAATTCGACAAACTCTGCTTCTCAACACATTCCAGTTTGAATGACTACTGCCTCACTTTATTATTTAGACTGCTGGTCTCAGTAACCATATTTTTCATGGAAAATATAATTTTCTGACCACAATTCTTTTAGGTATATTGAAACCCAGTTTCCAACATGAAATGGAGGATTCCCCAAACTGGCAAACAGTTCTTGCACACCAACAAAGTATCCAAGAATTCAACTCCATTCTGATACTGTCTACTTGGGGAAAGCATCAGATTTCACAGGTTAAAGGCTCATTCCACATGATTCCCCCATCCTCCTCCCTCACAAACTTCACACTGCTACAAAAGGATGTAACTCTGGAACAGCCACATGGAGGAGATGCCTAGGGCAAGGTACTTGGGAAGGGGCAAAGAAGTTCCATGTCCTCCTCCAATGCACCACTCTCCCTACCTCCCACTAGCCCAGAAGCTCTTTGACCCCTGTCCTTTTGAGTTTTTATAGAGGCTTCATTAGTTATGATTCATTGAATCTTTGGCTGTTAGCAACTGATTCCACCCCCAGCCCCTATTCGATCCCTGGGTCAGGAAGATTCCCTGGAGAAGGATATGGCAACCCATTCCAGTATTCTAGCCTGGAAGATCCCATGGACAGAGGAGCCTGGTGGGCTACAGTCCAGGGGGTTGCAAAAGAGTCAGACATGACTTAGCAACTAAACCACAACAACCAGACCCTTTCCCTCCCTGGAGGTCATGGGTGGGACTGAATATTCCAACTCTCTTTGTTCTCCAGGTGACTAGCCTCCATTAGGTGTGGTTAAAAAAAAAAAAAGTCAAATTTTTAATGTAACAGAAGAATTACTACTTTATAACTGTCCACATTGGGAGACTCCGGGGTTTGGGAAGCTGTGAGTCAAGAACTGTGGACAAAGAGCATATGAGAAATGTATTTTGCTCATCTGAATGCTCAAGTATATGTTTATTATAACAAAATCACAATAATGTATTCCATTATCTTCAAATATATTTGTTGTTGTTCAGTTGCTCAGTCATGTCTGACTCTTTGTGACCCCATGGACTGCAGCATGACAGGCTTCCCTGTCCTTCACTATCTCCCAGAGGTTGCTGAAACTCATGTCCATTGAGTCAGTGATGCCATCCAACCATCTTATCCTCTGTCACCCCATTCTCCTCAAACTTTCTTAGCATCAGGGTCTTTTCAAGTGAGTTGGCTCTTCGTATCAGGTGGCCAAAGTATTGGAGCTAAGCTTCAGCTTCAGTCCTTCCAGTGAATATTCAAGGTTGATTTCTGTTATCATTGACTGGTTGGATCTCCTTGCAGTCCAAGGGACTCTCAAGAGTCTTCTCTAACACCACATTTCAAAAGAATCAATTCTTTGGTTCTCAGTTCTTTATGGTCCAACTCTCAGATCCATACATGACTACTGGAAAAAATAGCTTTGACTATACAGACTTTGCTGGCAAAGTAATATCTCTGCTTTTTAATGTGCTATTTGGTTTTGCCATAGCTTTTCTTCCAAGGAGCAAGTGTCTTTTAATTTCATGGCTGCAGTCACCATCTGCAGTGATTTTGAAACCCAAGAAAGGAAAGTCTGTCACTGTTTCCATTGTTTCCACATCTATTTGCCATGACCAGGTGCCATGATTTTAGTTTTTTGAATGTTGAGTCAGTTTTCACACTCTCCTCTTTCACTTTCATCAAGAGGCTCTTTAGTTTCTGTCTGCTTTCTGTGATAAGGGTGATGTTATCTACATATCTGAGGTTATTGATATTTCTCCAGCAATCTTGATTCTAGCTGGTGCTTCATCCAGCCTGCCATTTCACATGACATACTCTGCATATAAGTTAAATAAGCAGGGTGACAATATACAGCCTTGATGCACTCCTTTCCCAATTTGGAACCAGTCCATTTTTTTTATGTCTGGTTCTAACTGTTGCTTCCTGACCTGTATACAAGTTTCTCTGGAGGCAGGTAAGGTGGTCTAGTATTCCCATCCCTTTAAGAATTTTCCATGGTTTGTTGTGAATCATATAGTCACAGGCTTTAGTGTAGTAAATGAAGCAGAAGTAGATGTTTTTCTGGATTTCTTTTGCTTTTTCTCTGATCCAGCTGGTGTTGGCAATTTGATCTCTGGGTTCCTCTGTCTTTTCTAAATCCAGCTTGAACATCTGAAATTTCTTGGTTCATGTACTGTTGAAGTCTCACTTGGAAAACTTTGAGCATTGCTTTGCTAACATGTGAAATGAATGCAATTGTGCAAATGTGTATTTTTTTGCTATTGACCTTCTTGGAATTGGAATGAAAAATGATGTTTTCCAGTTCTGTGGTCACTGCTGAATTTTCCAAATTTTCTGACATATTAAGTGCAGTACTTTAACAGCATCACCTTTTAGGATTTGGAATAGCTCAGCTGGAATTCCATTACCTCCACTAGCTTTGCTCATAGTGATGCTTCCTACAGCCCTCTTGACTTTATCCTCCAACCTTCACCTGGTTCTAGGTGAGTGATCACACTGTCATGGATATCCAGGTCTTTAAGAGCTTTGTTGTATATTTCTTCTATGTATTCTTGCCGCCTCTTCTTAATATCTTCTGCTTCTGTTAGGTCCATACCGTTTCTGTCCTTTATTGTACCCATCTTTGCATGAAATGTTCCCTTGGTATCTCTAATTTTCTTGAAGAGATCTCTAGTCTTTCCCATTCTATTGTTTTTCCTCTATTTATTTGCATGGATCACTGAGGAAGTCTTTCTTATCTCTCTTTGCAACACTGCATTCAGATGAATATATCTTTCCTTTTCTCCTTTGCCTTTAGCTTCTCTTTTCTCAGCTATTTGTAAGGCCTCATCAGGCAGCCATTTTGATTTTTTACATTTCTTTTTCTTGAGGATGGTCTTGATCCCTGCCTCCTGTACAATGTCATGAACCTCCATCCATAGTTCTTCCGGCACTCTGTCTATCAGATCTAATCCCTTGAATCTATTTGTCACTTCCACTGTATAGTCATAAGGGATTTGATTTAGGTTAAAAATTAGATTTAAATCCTCAAATATATAATCAATAACAATTAGCCCTCCCATTCTTGCCCTGATTTTGTAAGTGAAGAAGTACTGACAGTAAGATTCACGTCTATACACACTTGGCATATTTGAGTGAAAACGTAATCAAAATAGAACAAAGTAATACATATATCATTTGATTTGTCTATGTATACTCATATACTATAATTACCAGGAAGGAATTGAAGCAGCTGATTCAGAAAATATAACTATGGGGAACCTGTTGTATGCTTGATACTGTGGGGGATTCAGTGGACCTAGTCCAGCTTTTGAAGAAAAAACACTTGTCAGTGTTAACACTGAGAGTGGAATAAAGGTTGTGAAAGAAACATGGCAAAGCGCTAAATGGTCAGTCACTTTGTTGTTGGAAGTGGCAGTCAGTCAGGAAAGAGGAGCACTGCTTCAGAGAGCTCAGATGTCCCATTTTTATCCTCATCCACCCTGGTGCAGTTTGGGCAGGAAGGAAACCCTGGGAGGGTCTAGGCATTTTTCTCTTTCCATTTGGAGAAGTGCTAAGACTTTCCTTCATTAACGAGCACTCCCCATTTACCTCCCTAATGCCTCAATATCTTTCTCTGTGAGCCCCTTTTATCCTCCCTGTTCACATTAGTCTGGATATACCTACCAGAATCTCTTCCCTGGGCAACACACAAGAATCTCTTTCCTCCCTTGTTTCTCGGCCTGTAGGATGGTCATTGAACCTCTTTTCCCCAGAGCAGCCAAGAGACCTTTCTAAAGCTCATACCCAAACACATCTGCCATTCCTCTTTTTATAAACCTTCAGTGGTTCTCCATGACGTGTGATGAAATCCAAATCCCAGCATGGCGATAGAGCACTCTGTGGTTTGTCTCTGTTCGTTTGCTTTATTTATCCTTTACCCTGGCTTATCTCTCATCCTGCCTCCAGCCACACTGAGTAAATAGAGTTCTAGGAATAGTTGTGGCATGCTCATAGACTCTGCTAGTTAATTTGTGCTTCCTTTCTTAGAGTAGGATCCATCAAGCCTCTGGAATTTGAATGCACTCTGCTGCTTATTGTAGACCATCAGTGAGGCTTTCAGCTCTCCAAGCCTAAAGACTCTCCTAAAATGCAAATAGTGAATTGTGGAATCCTTGGTAAGACTGGAGATAATATGTCCTGGTGCAGAGGTTTACACTTAGTAGGAGTGCAGGATCATCACCTGCTGCTGACCTTTCAACGTTCCTTTCTAAGCATCACCTCTTAAGATGGGCTTATTTCTACCTGTGTGTACAACACTTTTGTTCTTTTGAAATGCATCTATAACTACGTGTGACACTTGTTTACAGTTAGTCTAACCCCTAAATTCCATGAAAACAAGAGTCCTATCTTATTGATTTCTTTAGGCCAAACCCCAGCCAAAATTCCTTGCATATAGACACTCACAGTACGTCTTGGACTTCCCTCATGGTTCACAGTAAAGAATCTACCTGTAGTGCAGCAGACCCAGGCTCAATCCTTGGATCTGGAAGATCCATGGAGAAGAAAATGGTAACCCACCCTAGTATTCTTGCCTGGAGAATTCCATGGACAGAGGAGCCTAGTGGGATACAGTCCATGGGGCTGCAGAGTCAGACACAACTGAGCGGCTAACACTTTCACAGTATATCTGTATTGGTCAAATGAATGAAACGTTGGTGCCAGACTTTTGTAAAAGTTTCTTTTGATATTGGCCAGTTCCCTAAAGCTCAACAGATAAAAACTAGAAGCAGTCTTTAGAATTCTGCACACCACATCTCCATGTTGCAATTGAGAACCACTGTATCCACGAAATAGAAATATATCCACATTTATATTGTTAGGTGGTAAATTTCTCTATAAGTATATATGTTTTAATGTGCATTAACATTTGCACCATTTCACTCCAGCTTCCATGATTGGCTCATAGGATTAGATGTGGACTTATCACTTGTTGTTTAGTTGAGGAGTCATTTCTTTTTTGTGACTCCATATTCCATTGCCTGCCAGGATCCTCTGTCCATGGGATTTCCCAGACAAAAATGCTGAAGTGGGTAACCATTTCTTTCTGCAGGGGATCTTCCAACCCAGGGATCAAACCTGCATGTCCTGCACTGCAATCTCACTTCTCCTGCATTGCAGGTAGCTTCTTTACTGATGAGTGTCCTAACTTAGCACTAGCACATTCTCAATAAGAGGGAGTGAGATTAGTATAAATGACTAAACAATTATTTTCAATATGCAACAACTATCAAATATTTCTACTCAATATTCATTGTCTTTAATCCACTCCTCATCAATTAAAATGCCCATGAGCAAAAGAATTGGGCTTTAATAAAATATGAAAAAGTTATGTATTTAATTTATGAATGGTTAAAAGAGAAAATTTCTAACATGGGATTTATAGCAATAAATAAAATAGAAAAATTTCTTTTTGCTGTCTAATCATTTTTCAGAGGCTGCAAGTTTGGGATTGAATGTATACATTTAAAGATGTGTTATAAAATGGATTAAAATTCCCACTGTCTTTGTTGCTTTTTCATCAGAGCAATTTCCTTACAGAGACTCAGGATATTAATGACAAACATGAATTTCACAACAGATAGTCCAGCCAAGCCAAAGATCTGCAAATTATAGGCCTTTTAGGAAAATAAAATAAAAAAGATATTGAAATAATGAACATAAAACTGAAGCTACGAAGATAGAAGATAGATGCTCAGTGAAAAAGTTGTAATGCTCCTAAAAGCAGAAATGGAAAACTCTTGTGGGTCATTCATTATACCCTCCATCACAGCAGTGGGGTAGATTTCTTTCCAAAGGTATATCTTTGAATACTTTGTCCACTCTGGTGTGAAATGACTTCCAGGATGGCTTTTCTGCTACTTCTATTGTGAGGCCATTTCACAATTTAATAGATATCAATACTGGGGAAACTTTGTAGATTCAGAGGCTACATTTTCTGTTATTCAGTTTCATGCCCTGACTTTTAGTTATTGCCCTCAGGGAACATGGTAAATAATTCTTTCCCTTCATGGTGACACATTTTGGATTCTTAGAAATTTGTATCATACCCCTAAAGTCATTCTCTAAAATACTTTTATGTAGTATACATCAAAGTACTTAATTCTTCTGTCAATAAACAATATATTTAGTTTTTATAATCTTGTCTCATAAGTCATTTTTCTCAGCCTGTTAATCAATCAGCTCTTCTGTAAATCCCCATGGAAGTTTGTCAAATCTTCTATGAAAATACTTGCAAAATGATTTGGTAATCTCTCTCCATCTCACCACTTCACGGCAGAGATCAACAATTGATTCCTAGTTCAGATTGGAGTGCTCTTGTGTTTGGACATCTTTGCAATATCTTAACAGCTCCCTCTGTAGCTTTTTATCACTTGTGGTATTTCATAGGAATTTCTCCACTGAATTCTTAGGTAAAGTAATTCCAATATTAGATCCATGATATTAAAGGAGTTCTAACAACTTTTTTTAAATATTAAAACTCATTTAATCTGTACTACATGTGATATAGTAGCCATGTGATAGAATAGCTTTGCAACAGTTATTGATAGAGAGATAGATTTGGTGATTTCCATGTTCTTTCGGCTCTGAGATAATCTGTATCTAAATGCAATATCAACATTTCCACATAAAGAAGTCTAAAGTATGCTGCAAAATCTGTCCCCACAAAGACCCTATACACGTACATTATACAAGTTATTGGAGTTACTGAGGGACTATTGTCAGGTTAATAATTTAATTCCTCTGAAATGTATAGTGTATATAGTTAGCACAGCCATCTTTTCTGTTTCTTTCAGATTGGTTCTGCATGATCATCTCTGTTGGGAAGACTCTACTTTGTTTTAAATTTCTAAGGTTTTCTTTTTAATATTGTTACATATCTTATAAGATGATGTTCCCTTTTCACATCATTCAACTTTAAGAGTTCTCCAGATATACCCTGAGGAAAGCAAAATTGAAAAAGACACATGAATCCCATTGTTCATGGCAGTACTATTTACAGGAGTTAGAACATGGAAGCAACCTAGATATCCATCGACAAATGAATGGATAAAGAAGTTGTGGTACATATACACAATGGAATATTATCAGCCAAAAAAGGAACACATTTGAGTTAGTTCTAATGAGGTGGATGAACCTAGAACCTATTCTACAGAGTGAAGTAAGTCAGAGAAAGATCAATATCATATTCTAATACATATATCTAGAAAAAATGGTACTGAAGAGCTTATTTGCAGGGCAGCAGTGGAGACGCAGACATAGAGAATAGACTCATGGACATGGGGAGAGGGGAGGAGAGGGTGAGATCTATGGAGAGAGTAACATGGAACTTACATTCCCATATGTAAAATAGATAGCCAACGGGAATTTGCTATATGGTTCAGGAAACTCAAACAGGGGCTCTGTATCAACCTAGAGAGGTGGGCTGGGGAGGGAGATGAGAGGGAGGTTCAAAAGGGAGGGGATATATGTGTACCTATGTCTGACTCATGTTGAGGTTTGACAGAAAACGGCAAAATCCTGTAAAGGAATTATCCTTCAATAAAAAACTAACAACAACAACAAAAAGTTCTCCACTTCCAGAATTTACATTACTATGAAAGTTACTATTGTTGTTTTGTCTGAGTATTTTATTGTTATCAGAATCTGCATTTTTTTAATCTTAAATCAAATATGGGTAATTAATAAATTTTAAAAGATTTTGAGCCTATTACCAGTGAAATCTGTAAGAATCTTGGAAGTATCTTGAATTTCAGTACTAAAAGCCCCCGAATAAGAAGTTCTGATATCAAAGGACAGAAATAGAGAGAAAATATTTTTTTTCACAGTGGCCTTAAAATAATTGAATTAATCACCTGCTGCCCAACTTTCATAGTATTTATGTTAAGGATAGTTTACCGAGAAGAAACCACTTTTGGAGATAAAACTAAATGTCAACAGCTCTCTCACTGCCAAAAAAGTGGCTTTAGAGAATCTTTAATTGTTACACATTTTAAAATGTTTGAGAACAGAAATAGTCATTAACTCATAAGCAATCTTTATGTCACTAGTGTGAATAAAGATAGCTTAAAAACGAATTGGTCACCTGAATATATGGTTTTTAAACTTAAAAATTAAATCCCCCACTGACAGATAATTGATCTTCATTAAGAATCTGACCCATGGTGGATTCATGTTGATGTGTGGTAAAACCAATACAATATTGTAAAGTAAAAACAATAATAATAATAAGGAATCTGAGAAGGACATTGTCACATTATGTCCTAGAAGCCTAATTAGTTTTTGAGTCTTTATTGAGAGCTTAATATGTCCCAGGCACCATACTGGCTCCTGTGGAAGCATTAAAGTCAGCAAAAAGTACATTGTGAAAATATTCGTATACTCTGGAAACACAGAAGTGGGAGCATCTGCATCAGACCTAACGATGCTTCTCAAAGGGAGTGACTCAATTTGTGTTCTAACTGATGAGGTAGAGTTAGCTAAATGGGAAAGAGATGGGAGAACTTTCCAAGCAAATGGAACAGCCCCTTCAAATCTGAGACGGCTGATAAAGCATGAACTAATTCTGAAGTTTTGGGGGGAAATGAGTGACTGGCTAGAAAAGTTGTTGGAGAGGACCACAGTAGTCAGATCATAAAGGTTTTGTTGTACTTGTCAAAGGACTGCAAGTTGTTCAGAGATTTGGAGCTTGGAAGTCACATAGATAGCACAGTCCACTTTGTTTTGATTTTACATTTCAAGACCAATGTGGCAGGTCATTGGAGGACAGATAGCAGTGGGAAAGAATGGAGAAAGACTAATTAGGAGGGTAACAGAGTCATCCAGGAGAGATAGGACAAACTCTTAAAGCATAGAATAGAAGACATAGTTTTGAAAAATTTAGAAAGTACAATCTGAAGGATTTAGTGACTAATTGGGGAATATTTCAACATGGCTCCTAAATACATGATGCACACAATTAACTGAAGGTGGTTTTATTTTTCTAGGAAAGGAAACACAGGAAGATGAGCGGGTTTTGTGGGAAAACTGATGAGAGCCATTATGTACATGTTGAGTTTGTGGAGATTATGGGATATCCAATAGGAGGTGACCAGAAGGGATTGAGCAAAACTATTCCAACAGAGATTTCTTGGCCTGGTATATGGAGTCAGGCATCGTTCATGTATGAAAAGTGAAAGTGTTAGTTGTTCAATCTTGTTCAACTCTTTGTGACCCCATGGACTGTAGCTCACCAGGCTCCTCTGTCCATGGGATTCTCCAGGCAAGAATATTGGAGTAGGCTGCCATCCCCTTTTCCAGAGGATCTTCCCAAGGTTTGATCTTTCTCCAGGATTCGATCCACAGGTCCCCCATATTGTAGGCAGATTCTTTACCACCTGAGCCACCATGGATCTGAGCCATCTTTCATGTATAAATTATTGTTAAAGTCAAGTCAAGGCTAGAAACGATACATTGGCTTTGGCAACCCAGGTGCTATTAAAAATGTTAATAGTCTTTTCATTAGAGTGGTGGAGCAAGAATCGGGCTGCCATGAGATGAAGAGTGAATCAAATTTTTTTCAGTTAACAACAAATGTAAATGACTGTTTCAGGAAGCTTCAGTGTAAAGGGACACAGATTTGAAGAAATGATACCTAGAGAGGTTAAATGAAGAAAATACCTCTTTAAATGATACAGAGACGCAAACAGTTTTTATAGGTTACGTGGGACTGGTAAGTAGAGAAAAGGTTAAAGATACATGAGAAAGAAAGCTAACACAGTGTGATGGGTTTGTAATTTTACTCAAGCAGAAATCCAGGTGAAGAATGATTGGACTGCTCTAGAACAGGGCTTTTGTAGGATGGGCACCAGAGGACAGCTGGGTGGGAAGAGACTATTGATAAGAGAGGACTTGAAGTGATAGATTGTGAGGTCTCTAACATCTACAGGAGACTGGTACGTTGGAGGAACATGTAAATATTAAGTGGAAGTCTAAGTGAATGAAGTGAGAGAGACAGCAGCAGGTAATTCAAGGGCATCCAAGGATATGGAAGGCATGGCATGCACTGTCCATTTCAGATTCCAGAGGGAGTGGCTAAAGTGAGGGTAGGTAAAAAGGGACACTTGAGTTGAGAGTCAAGGGTAGTTTCTGTGCTATCTGACATCATCCAGGATGGTGGTGATGATGGAGAGAGAAATATCAGAAGATGGATGCTATGGCCCTTGTTAAATATGGGGAGTGGCCAGGACTTCAGTAGCAGTAACAATGCATAGAGAGAAAGCAGGGACTAATAGGTGAGTGACTTGTGTTTCAAAGGGGCTGATTGTAAGTTTGCTTACCTATGCCTACCGTGTCTTTAAAAGAATATGTAAGAAACATAATGTTGATTGCCTCTGAGTGGCATCTCTTTTCTATTAGACTGGGGGCCGTACGAATGTTTTGTATTAAAACTATCATGACAAATTATACAAAGTCATACTGATGAATAATAAAATGAAAAAGGATAAAACTATCATTCTGAAAGTTTCAGAATGGAGTCAGAAGAAAGGCAACCCACAGCCACGTGCCCAGCCTAGCAGGGTTTCAGAGTGGGAGCTCTCGTTAGGCCTGGCCTGGAGGGAAGTACTGTCTTGAGGATAGAAAGGGAGAGAGTGATCAGTGAGGGCTTTGGAGGTGTTGAGGTTGTTGGTCCACAGTGACTCATGGCTCTAAATGACATTGCAAAATAGAAGTCTATCAGAAGTGATGCTGTGCTTATGGTGCCCCATTTTAAGATTAATCTACTCAATAGTTTTTAGACTAAAACCATTCAACCAGTGTCAGAAATCCAATTTTAAGTTTCCTTTTTAATTTTTGAAGAGAATATGGAGTACAGGCTAGCACAGCTCCCCAAAGCAATATTCTTTACTGTGCACAATAAATCATCAGCTTTCTATCCCATCAGTAAACTAAAGAAGCTGGCAGAAGATAATGTAGTGTTCTCATGAGAGAAAAGATTCTTGTTAACCTATGTTCTTATCTTCTATGAAAGTTTGTGGCTTTCTTTGGTTATTGCTGCTCTTGAAAGGATAGTATCTTCCACTTAACACAAGAGACTTGGTGGTGTTTTTGTCTTCTTTATCCTGATGAAATCTGATGTATGCATTGACTGAATAGTGACTGTAGAGGCTGACTCACCCTAACGAGGATGAGCAAAAATAAATGGAGCTGTAGAAAGCAGTAAAGCAAACATCTAGTGTCCTTAATGTAGCTTAGTTTGACACTGTGGTTAAATTCAAAATTGCTTTGCTCTGAGCAGTCTTTCTTCCTGCCTTCTCCACCTCCCTTTTACCCTCCACTCTCAATAGGAAGCATCCCAGACATAGCTGGGAATAAAGTGATTCTAATTAGATGGTACTGGTACTTCCCCGACCCAAATCGTCTTTGGGTTTGTATATGAAATGTTATTGCACAGTTCTTTCTTCACATCACAAGGAAATATGAACAAGTCCCCTCCCTTTTCTTGTTCTCTGAGAATAGCTATATGCTAAAGACAGAAGTGCTCGGTACTGTCAGCTTGCTGAATCAGGTTCTGTGAGAGTCTGCGGCCAGCCACACACACTGCCTCTATTTCCTTCCTAGTCTGCTGGGAGAGAGGCCAGGAGGCTTTTCTTTCTCCCAACCTGAATATCAAGAAGTTGTTGAAGTGTCAGGGTTTTCCTCTGTTCAGCAGAGATGTTCCTATTATTGAGAAGCCTCCTCTAAACCTGCCAGTCAGAATGGCAGTTCACCAGAGAGCTCTGAAAGGCGATGGACTTCACATTAGGGTTAAGACTACTATGGTCAGCATTTGAACACTATAGATGCTGGGAGCGGGACCATTAATTACACACAATTCCCAACCCACCTTCCCCCATAGGCACTGAGTTCTTTCCTGCCTGTAGATGAAGCTGTCAATTTCAGCTGTATTGTTTGTAGCCATAAAGTGAAAGAAAGTGAAATCGCTCAGTCATGTCTGACTCTTTGCGACCCCGTGGACTGTAGCCTACCAGGCTCCTCTGTCCATGGGATTTTCCAGGCAAGAGTACTGGAGTGGGTTGCCATTTCCTTCTCCAGGGGATCTTCCTGACCCAGGGATCGAACCCGGGTCTCCCACATTGCAGGCAGACACTTTACTATCTGAGCCACCTGCAAAGCAGGCTAAATATCTATCCATAAATATACTATTAAATAGCAGTATACATAGCATTGTGCAAAACACTGCATCCAATTCAAATAAAACTGGGGAATTTTACAGTAGTTGTATTTATTTTAAAATAGAGCTTTCATAACTTTAATAAAGGCCACTGGCTGCTGCTTTTGATGGTTACGAACATTGTTGTATTTTGTAGACTGTGAACTAAATGACCCATAATATCCCCCATAACTTATTACTTTATGTAAAAGGAAATATTATATGCAAATAATATAGGATGTGTTTATTGCATCTGCAAAACATTACTTAAAGGATGATTGTTAAAGAGACAAGCTAAATTGTACAAAATTTCCCCTGGCTTCTCACATATCAAATGCAGAAGTAGCAGAGTGAATGCAGCTCAGTATCTGTGTATCTAGGTGTGCGAATCATTTTACACAAAATCAAGTTTTCCTATACAGAGGAATTAGTTTAAATGCTCTTCCCCCCCCCACCTTGAGAGAACTTACACGTATACTGTTGATAAAATATTGGAAGAGGACAGTGTTTTTCAAATGCATCTAGTATGGGATTAACCACTTCCCAATGTACCAACCACCCTTGGGAAAATTTCTGTCTTTTTAAAATATAAATGTAAATATCACCAGAGAGAACATTGGCCAAAATACCATGAGAAGTATACACTGTACTGCAACAATAATGGGATTGGAGCACAAAGACTGGGATAAGACTTTCAGTAGATCCCAGCCTCAAACAAGAGTGTCACTGCCACCAGCCGTCCACACGGGAGCCACTGCTCCCTCCAAAATTATCAATTGCCCCTGAAAACAGCAAATTTTTCATTGTCTGTCTTCAATAGTAATAGACTGAGGATAAAGCTGAGTAGAATTTGGGAGAGAACTCTAGAGTAATACAGTGTGCATGGGTTGCCACTGGAGGGTTTGGGGAAGAAAAAAATGTGTGACTACAAGTTGCTCTAGAGGTCTGAAGAACTACTTAGAGAAGGACTAACTTTTCTTGATGCTTTTGAACTGTGGTGTTGGAGAAGATTCTTGAGAGTCCCTTGGATAGCAAGGAGATCAAACGTACATACTCATTGGAAGGACTGGTGCTGAAGCTAAAGCTGTAATACTTTGGTTGTCTGATGGGAAGAGCCAACTCATTGGAAAAGATCCTGGTGCTGGGCAAGATTGAAAGCAAAGGAGGAAAGGGCAGCAGAGGATAAGATGGTTGGATGTCATTGCTGATTCAATGGACATGAATTGGGCAAACTCCTGGAGACAGTAAGAGACAGGGAGGCCTGGAGTGATACAGTTCATGGGGTTGCAAAGAGTAGGACATGACTTAGTGACTGAACAACAACAACAAGCTCTTCCTGAAGCATGTACTAGTGTGGAAAAATCTCTGAACTAGGAGTCAGGAGACATGAGATCTACTTCCAGCTTTCTCCTGAGTTAGAAGTGTCCCCATTGAAAAGTAATAGTTCTGGACATTGATTCCTGAAAATAGTCACGTGTGTGTGTGTGTGTGTGTGTTAGTTGCTCAGTCATGCCTGACTCTTTGCAACACCATAGAGGGTAGTCCACCAGACTCCTCTGTCCATGGGATTCTCCAGGCAAGAATCCTGGAGTGGGTTGCCATTTCCTCCTCCAGGGGATCTTCATGACACAGGGATTGAAAATAGTTTACTAAATTATGCTGCAGTAACAACCCCAAAATTTCAGTGGCTAATCCTGTTAGCTACTCATTACCTGAAGCGATGCTCTGCCTAAGGTTCAAGGCCTGAAGGATCAGCTTCACATGGGACATGCAGCGGAGGGGAAGGAACAGTGGAAGAAAGGCATAATGTGCTTTAAAGCTTCGCCTCACATTCCATTGGTCAAACGCAGTCACATGGCCTAACCTCCCTCAAGAGGAAGGAAGTACACTCCTCCTACAAGCAGAGCACCCGGGAGAAGCTCTGAGAAGGCAGACCCAGGGGAGAGGGGCAGCACAGTGCCTAGAAGTTGAAAGCATTGGTCGATGATTTGTGAAGCCTCTTCCAGCTCCAAAATTACACATTTTAATTCATGAATTAGAAATAGCAACAATTCATTTGGTTGTACAAATATTTTACCAGGAAATAAGAGACTAATTTTTAAAATGGCCCAATCCAAGAATACACAGAGCACCTGCATGAATCAGTAGTTTATATATGTATATATAGGCTTTTATATTTAAATAATTTCAAGTATTTTGAAACCAAGTTCCTGATCTTTCAAAAATTTTTGTTTGATATTTTGATGAATACATAAATAACACTCATTTACATATGTGAAATGCCAGGCTGGATGAAGCACAAGATGGAATCAAGATTGCATGAAGAAATATCAATAATCTCAGACATGCAGATGACACCACCCTTATGACAGAAAGCAAAGAGGAAATAAAGAACCTCTTGATGAAAGTGAAAGAGGACAGTGAAAAATCTGGCTTAAAACTCAATATTCAAAAACTGAAAATCATGGCATCTGTTGCCATTACTTCATGACAAACAGAGGGGGAAACAATGGAAACAGTGAGAGATTTTATTTTCTTGGGTTCCAAAATCACTGCAGATGGTGACTGCAGACATGAAATTAAAAGATGCTTACTCCTTAGAAGAAAAACTATTACCAACCTAGACAGCATATTAAAAAGCAGAGACGTTACTTAGCTGACAAAGGCCCATCTAGTCAAAGCTATGGTTTTCCAGTGGTCAAGTATGGATGTGAGAGTTGAACTATAAAAAAAAGCTGAGCACCAAAGAACTGATGCTTTTAAACTGTGGTGTTGGAGAAGACTCTTGAAAGTCCCTTGGGTGGCAAGGAGCTCAAACCAGTCAATCCTAAAGGAAATCCATTGTGAATACTCATTGGAGGGACTGATGCTGAAGCTGAAATGACAATACTTTGGCCACCAGATGAGAACTGACTCCTTGGAAAAACCCTGATGTTGAGAAAGATTGAAGGCAGGAGGAGAAGGGGATAACAGAGGATGAGATGGTTGGATAGCATCACTGATTCGATGGGCATGAGTTTGAGCAAGCACCAGTATTTGGTGATGGACAGGGAAGCCTGGCATGCTGCAGTCCATGGGGCTGCAAAGAGTTGGACAAGACTGAGCGACTGAACTGAGCTGAATGGATCTGTGCTCCATTCACATGGTGGTGCACATGTGCTAAGTCACTTCAGGCATGTCCAACTCTTAGCGACTCTATGGACTGTAGCCCATCAGGCTCCTCTGTCCATGGGATCCTCCAGACAAGAATCCTGGAGTGGGTTGCCGTGCCCTCCTCCATAGGATCTTCCCAACACAAGGATCAAACCCAGACCTCTTATGTCTCCTGCATTGGCAGGTGGATTCTTTATGACTAGCGCCACCTGGGAAGCCCTAGTGTTGTGGTGGAGTGAATTGAGATGAGATGTTTTTTGAAAATTACAAAATTCTAATGCACATTTTAGGCAATAATATATTGGATCATTATAGGTTGTTGGATAGACCAATCAGCATTTCTTCCAAGGGAAAAAAATGGGTGAAGGATACAGATTTTCTTCTATGTGTCAGGCACTTTCATGATTTTACTTATAGTGATCTGTTTAATCCTCAGAGCATCCCTTTGAGATAGGAATTACAATGACTCTGCTTTCAGATAAGAATATCAAGGCACAGAAAAATTTAGTAGGTGGTACAAGGACTCTAGCCAGGACATGGTAGAGTTGAAACTGAATCCAGAGTCAGACTCCAGAATTTGTAACAACTAGTTGGTTTCCATTTTTGCAGAGGTTTATAGAGCCATCTTTCCAGTACAAAGATAATATATTGGAAAGGCTGTGCTAGTTTCAGAAAGTGTGCAGTTAAGAGTCCACCTGGGCCAGTTTCACACGAGTTATCTCATTGAATCCTCAACTAAGCCTGTGGGGGTGGGGGAGGTATTTTTCCATTTTACAAATCAGGGCTTTCAAGCACAGAGAGTTTACCTTGTTCAAGATCACACAGTCAATGTTCCACATAGAATTTGATTGTGAGTGCTCTGTCTCCAAAGCAACATTTTAAGAAATGATTATCAAATCCCTTCTACCAACCAAAAATGTGGCAATCCTTATTCAGCAAGGTGAATAGCAAAGGAGCATCTCAACCTCCTTGCTCTTCACTTAAAGGCATGTGGTTTGCTTTTCGTTTGTTTGTACTTACAGGCCCTCTGGTGAAACCCATCCCTGCTTATTTGTGTTCTAGTATCTCTATGATCCCTACTGGGTTTAGACCTAGCTTTTAGTAATCCCACCAAATCAATCCCTGCTGACCAGCCCCAGGGGTCATCATAAAATATTTATGGGGTTCTCATCTATTGAATCCTCTCATCAGGCAAACATTCTAACTCTTCTTTGAAAAAAAAGAAAGGTAATTTTGCATCCTGCTGAGGGATAAGATAGCACTAAATTGTATTTGAGTAGAAAATGTTGTCATCATTTTAGGGGTTTCATTACCAAAATAAGGAATGCCTCCTGATTCTAAGATAAGCTTAGAAGATTATCAACATTCCAAAAAAGTTTTTTAAACCAACAGCACTGGATTTCTGATCTTCAATTTTCTCCACTACTCTCATCTCTCAGAATAGCCATCTACCATTTACTATTCATCCTCTAGGAATTTTATTATGTTGCTTAAGATCACTTGAATCCAGAGGAATTTTTCTCTTTTTTTCGTATGCACAGAAAGCAATGCATGTAAGCAGGAGCAAGGGAGACATGGCTGTATTAGTAACCAGCTTCCTACGAGTTAGTGCTTTGCACTACACTATGTCCAGAGATCCCTGCTGCAGGCTTCAGATCTGCTGATGTTGCTGACACTTGAGTTTTGAGGGGTTGATTTGCTCACACGTAGGCTCCAAAATCACTGCAGATGGTGACTGCAGCCATGAAATTAAAAGACGCTTACTTCTTGGAAGAAAAGTTATGACCAACCTAGATAGCATATTCAAAAGTAGAGACATTGCCGACTAAGGTCCGTCTAGTCAAGGCTATGGTTTTTCCTATGGTCATGTGTGGGTGTGAGAGTTGGACTGTGAAGAAGGCTGAGTGCCGAAGAATTGATGCTTTTGAACTGTGATGTTGGAGAAGACTCTTGAGAGTTCCTTGGACTGCAAGGAGATCCAACCAGTCCATTCTGAAGGAGATCAGCCCAGGGATTTCTTTGGAAGGACTGATGCTAAAGCTGCAACTCCAGTACTTTGGCCACCTCATGCGAAGAGCTGACTCATTGGAAAAGACTTTGATGCTGGGAGGGATTGGGGGCAGGAGGAGAAGGGGACGACAGAGGATGAGATGGCTGGATGGCATCACTGACTCGATGGACGTGAGTCTGAGTGAACTCTGGGAGTTGGTGATGGACAGGGAGGCCTGGTGTGCTGCGATTCATGGGGTCGCAAAGAGTCGGACATGACTGAGCGACTGAACTGAACTGAACTGAACTGAATTGAGGCAGAGGATGGTCAGATTGAAAACTCTCTGAGAACGGTGACCTTGATGCTTTTTTCATTTCTGTATCTGCCATAACTTAACTCATGTAGTCACTAATAGTGGAAGTCCACAAGTACCTGTTGAATGAATGGTTAAATGCCCTATCTCCCACCACCCCCCAGAAAACAAAGAAAGAAAATGGAAAAGAAAGAGTCACGTCTGTCATTTAAGACTCTCTGATTTGTCTTACTTATTCAACCTCATTTTCTGCCTGGTACTTTGGACACATGGCAGGCTCACAGGTCCAAGATCACACCACTCTGTTCATGCCCTTTTTCCCACCCGCCTACTCCCCTTACTGTCAGAAGCCCTGATCATCATCTGAAGGTCAACTCCAAGGCTACTTCTTCTGAGACATTTATTTCTATAGATTTTGTGTTATTGATTTATTCATTCCACAGATATTTATTAACACTCAACTGTGTAGCAGCCTTCCTGATAGGGCTTTACATGGATCACCTCATTTGATCTTCACAGTAATCCAGTATCTATTTATTCTTTCCTTTAACCAGCATTTATTGAACACATGTTAGTTAGCAGACCCTGCTGTAAATGCTAAAGGTTGAGTAGTGAGAACATTACAAATCATCACACCTTCCAGGGCTTATATTCTAATGGAGAGATGCAAACTTGGGAAACAAGTATAGCAATAAATGAACAAGATAATGTCACATAGTGGCAAGCCATTATGCAGCTAAAAGCTGCTGATGTGAAAGGGAGTGACAAGAGTGGGGAATTAGAATTAATCCAGGTGATATTAAATAAAGTTCCTCAAGGGCAGTTTTCCGTCTTATGCAAATATGCATTATCCAGTGCCCAGCATGGTGAGTTACATGCTCTGGCCATTCAAAATAGAGAACTTTGAACCTAGTGATCGGTAAGGTTCCTTTTAGCTCTAAAACTGTGCTGCTGAGAGTAAGAAATAGGTAGAAGGTTTATGTGTGCAACATGAAATCTCCTTTAAAAAAAAAATATATATATATATCTCCAGGGGATATCTCAGCTAATCCTTGGGCCTGGGCAACAGCAACAAGTCTGCTCTGACTTCTTCCAGTCCTGTAGAGGAGAAGCACTAGTTTACGCAACCCCTCGAGTATTTTCCCTTGACTTTGGAATGCATTGTATTTTTTTTCTTTGGAAACAAAAATACCTTTGTAATTATATTTGGCTTAGATGAATGCAGCAGTGAATTCTTAAAATACACAGCATGTGATAATACCAAAGAAAGTATAGCAGGAAGCCAAGGAGAGCCAATCTGGGATTAAGACTGCTTGCAAAGCCTAGTGTTTTCACTCATGGAAACTGCTGATGAATATTGCTAACGTAATGACAGGCAAAAGTTAACTGGTGATAACCAAAAGTGAAAAAGAATTGTTAAACCCCATGAACACTAACTAATAGGGTTCAAATTGCAGACTGTCTCACCTAAATACCATTTATCCTATTCAGAATGATTTCCCTAACCAGTATGAGAAGACTTGGCATTGTCTGCTCAGGAGTGAGGATGAAGTTATATGGATTGAGGCACACATCTGTTCCTAGGACGGCTCCTTCACCAGCTTTAGCCACAGTCTGGCCACAGTGTTTAGTTTTTCTCTGGGTGAAGCTTTATCAGCGTCAACAGGATGAAGTCCACAACGTGTGCTTGGCACTCTGCTCCACGCAGCTCAGCTAATGAACGCAGACAGTAAGCCTGCTCTCTTTAGAGATCTGAAACCTGCAAACTGCTTTGATTAATTTCTAGTTAGGTACAGAGTGGAAAGAGGAACTGCAAGGTCAAGAATTTGCTAATCTCAGCCTTTTTTGTAAAGTGTGATTTGCAGTAGAATGGGTGCTACATTTCTGCTTCAGACTTTACTGTAATGAGTTCTCTAGTTTAACCACATAAATGAGTGTGGAAACCCCCTTACAGTCAGCTCAAGAAAAAGCTTCTCCTTTGAATTAACTGTTATTTAATTACATAGTACTATGATATAAACATGTCTATTAAATATTTTATATTCAGTGTAACTTGTAGTCCCAAATGATAATTATGATGGTTTGCAGGTCTAGTGAAAGCATGCAGGCCCAATGTAAGGATGAAGATTAATATATACAGGATAAAATGTGTCACAAAAGCACAATCACCTCCTTAGGCAATATTTACATTTTTAAAAAGAATGAACAGCTTTTTAAATGCTTTATGCTTATATTGCCCCCTGAGTTTTTAATAAGGTGTTCCCCTTTATAAACCTATCACTCGCTGAATAACATTTGAGTGATTTTTCTTTCCTCTTAGTATGACAAGCTATGTTGACTGTTGGACTTTAAATGGTATTTTCTCCCTAAAGTAAAATATTAGGAGTTTTAATTAGCAATGCAATAATTTTAGTTCAGAGAGGAAATGATTTTAGCTAAAGGCTTTTGGTGACATGGCCTTAATCTTCATAGTGTTTGTAACTGACATTTTTCCAACTATTTGTTTTAATAATGTAACTAGATTTTGGCCACCATGAGGATAATCTATTTATATAATGCCATTAAAGTAGAGAGGGCCTTTCAAACAGTAAAGAATCTGCCTGCAATGCAGAAGGCCAGAGTTCAGTCCCTGGGTTGGGAAGATCTCCTGGAGAAAGGAACGGCAATCCACTCCAGTATTCTTGCCTAGAGAATTCCATGGATAGAAGAGCCTGACAGGCTACAGTCCACGGGGTCACAAAGAGTCAGATAAGACTGAGCGACTAACACTTTCACGTTTCACTTTCAGAGTAGAGAGCAGTTTTTTAGTTCGTAGGGGTGTGGATTTCAGCACAGAGTCATCCAGACAAAGTGAAATGGTTTGTTGAATTTTGAGTATGAAGTGTTACTTGCCCCATCAACAAAAACAAAACAAAAAACAGAGTGCTCACTATGTACTAGGAGTTGTGCTAAATAAGAAGAAAACATGAATAATTCAGGTCAATATTTCTCTTCTTCATTTCAAACTTGTAATTTTCCTAACGTAGCAAAGTAATTTCCTCAGCCATCCATTTTAGCTTGGTAGTGTAAATAATCTTTAAGATTAACTTAGCACTATCAAAAACATAATCTTTAATAATATTCAGGCTACTGATGATCTAAGCCAAATATTTTTTTTGAAATGCATTTAAGAAATGTATGAAAACCTATACTTAGTATAAATCAAGGGTATTTGTTTAGGTTATAAAAGGATTCTTTGTAAATGAAAAGAGGACTAGTTCGGCAGAGATGAAAGAACAGGAAGAGTCAGCCTCTGGTTCAGGTGTTCTCGAAGCCTCTTAAAACCAGGCTTGATTCCACAGGCAGGTTCCTTTTAAGCCTCTTTTTTCCCTACTTTCTCATCTCTTAAAGCTACAGAAATGATGAATGCAATGCAAGAATACTGGAGTGGGTTGCCATTTCCTCCTGCAGGGGATCGTCCCTATCCAGGGATCGAACCTGCGTCTCTTACATCTCTGGCACCGGCAGGTGGGTCCTTTACCACTAGCTCCACCTGGGAAGCCCCTGGTATGTGGAAGGGTTTCCTATAATGCTGCTCACATATTCTACGCTCCAGAAAAAGCACCTGTTACTGCCATACAGACATAGAGTTTTCTTAATACTAAACAATTTTATTGTGTTTATAAGAGCTAATCACAAAATTTAAACCTGCACTAGCTTTTCAGCAACACATTGTAGAGAAACCTCTGGCAGTACTTTTTGAGATGTAAATTAAATGTTCATGTATCTTTGTATGTATCAAACACAATGAAAGCTACTACCAAGGTTGTGTTTTGCAATTTTCAATTTTCTGTTCAGCCCTTTGCTGAGATGTCCTTGCTTGGCAAACAAAGGCTTTAATCACTTCTTCATTCATCCGTCTCTTATCTCCAGGATCCTCATGTTTTCCTCAACTTAATTATTGTATACAGATGATAATTGTTTGTTGTTCATCCTTTTTCTATTTGAATAGACCTTTTCTCTCTGTCTGCAAACACAGATCAGACTTTCTTTAATTCTCAAGACGACTCTCATGGCAACCTCTAAACTAATGATCTCTTTTCTGCTTGTCAGAGGAGCTTTCTTCTTTGCCCATTGGACTGATGTTTGCTCAGTCGTTGCTTATCCTGTTGAGAACAGCTTCCCAGACTAAATTCCATCTGAAGAAATCAGAAACTGACAAGTACAAAAAGTTTCTTATCTTATAAGAATAAAAGTGAACTTAAAAAGAATCTTGACATTAGCATTAAAAATTCATGGATGACAGAAAACAGCAAAATTCTGTAAAGCAATTATCCTTCAGTAAAAAATAAATTAATTAAAAAATAAAAAGCTAAAAAAATACATGGATGAATCCTAGGAGTTTTAAATTAAAACACTGTACATACTCTATCATCAATAATGATAAGTGAAAAGGTGATAAAATTAATTCTTAAGCCAGTGGAAATCTGCAAGTGTGTCTTATCTACAAGGACTATTTTTTTTTTTTTACTAGAGATATATTTGTTTTATTAAATATATATCTTATATTTCCAAAAAATAGATGATTCATGCCCATGGCTTCTTATAGCTCTAAGAACATATGTTATTAAATTTCACAGGAAAATTCTCTAACTTTGAAACATGCTCTTTGATTCTTATTAATTATTGATCCTTGAACTCTTGATATCCTTATGTGAAATGTTTTTGCCAATAAAAGCTTGCCTCAAGCCAAGGCTTTTCACTTCATACTTGTAAAAGAGCTGGTATGATGATGATCACATAATGTATGATACTTGTAAAGATTTGGTTGGACCACAGAGTTTGATTGAACCTAAGAGTTTTCAATACTTGCTTCATTCTATTCCTATAGACATTAAGATATCAATGTATCATTTCCACATATGTCACTTGGATTACATGCCAGAAATCCATGTACTGGAGTATCAAGGTCTTTGTTTTAAATGGTCTCACCTGTAGAGTGATCCTGAGACTCAGGGCTCCAAGTTTAGCATTATTTACATTTCCCTCAGTGGGTCATGACCGAGAAGGCGGATGGCACCCCACTCCAGTACTCTTGCCTGGAAAATCCCATGGACAGGGGAGCCTGGTAGGCTGCGGTCCATGGGATCACGAAGAGTCGGACATGACTGAGCGACTTCCCTTTCACTTTTCACTTTCATGCATTGGAGAAGGAAATGGCAGCCCACTCCAGTGTTCTTGCCTGGAGAGTCCCAGAGACGGGGGAACCTGGTGGGTGCCGTCTATGGGGTCACACAGAGTCGGACACGACGGAAGTGACTTAGCAGCAGCAGCAGTGGACCATGAACTGAGCAGAGTGTCCTGAAATGAAGAATACACTGAAGGAATAAATGTAATATGTCTTCTCATTATGGTTTTCTGAATCATGTCAAATCCCTCTGTGTTTCTTTTCCATTTCAAAAGAAACACCTTTAAGCATTAGTTCAGTCAAAAAGCACAGAGAGATATTTCTTTATTTTTTGCTTGTGTGGAGTGAATATAAAACAGCAAACAGAAGAAACATTTATTTTTAATTAGGGAAATGTCTTTTAAAGCTTTTCTAAAATAAATCATCCTTGGTTAATTAAAGGTTGTTTGGTTGAATGCTTTTTAAAAACCCCACATAACAGCATATATTTTAAGAGATGGTGGAGTACAACCTCTGAGCAATGAACAGTTCATGGCTCATCTGCTCACGTACAGCATAATCACCTAGGATAAAAATGAACAGCCATCCTCCGAGAGTTCCAGAAACAGGTGGTACAAATAATTATCCCAAATGTTTGGAACACTGTCGTAGCAACCAGATTCAAAAGACAAGTGTCCTAGCTCCACTATAAAGGAACAGAAGAAGGATTCTTTTGCACATCCAGTGTAGGCATTCAGTGAATAAATGTGTGCAGCCTTGCCTTGGTAGAGGAACTAGTAGGTTATTTACTTATTAGCTTGTGATACACCACGTGCCCTGTGGGATGAGCTCAAGGTGACTGATGGCAACTAAGGGTTATCTGGAGATATCTTTTCTGAAAATGGAAATTTCCATTCATATTGCAGTCTTTAAATATAGAGTATTAATATTGAAACTATTCATTGCTTATAATGCTATTTTGTCCCCAGCTGTATTTGCTTTCAGACTGTGCATAAACTGTCTGCAAATAGAGCCAGAAAAATGCCTGTCTGACCCTGAACTGATTTCATATTTCTGTGGCTGTTTTTAAACACTGCATGTTTCTGAGAAACAGCAAGGTCCTATTGTATAGCATAGGGTGCTGTATTCAATATCCTGTAATAAAACATAATGCAAAGGGAAATAATGAATAAAAAAGAAAAAACAACCAAAAAATGAGATAAAGTAAAATGGTACTGTTTGAAAAAAAACCCTACATATTTCTGTGACTGTTTTTAAAAACATCGAAGTTTATGTTGCATCAGCCATGTTTTAGGTGCAACCAAATATGATCATTCTAGAACAGCCTTTGTTGTTTCATCTTTGAACAATTCTGTATTTATTAATTCGTGAGAAACATTTCTATAAAACAGGCTTTTATTTTTCATGAGGGGATACACGGATGATACCGTCAGTCCAGGTAAATGGAGGCACCGACCCTCCAATCCACGTTTTCTTCCCCACTGCTGCTTCTGTCCTGGTGTAGATAATCTGTACAGGTTTCTAGCAGACTGTATTATATAGAACATTCTGTTTTTTAACCTTTTGATTTATGAGTTTATTTTATTTTAAGGATATTAACTTTTTATCTGTTGAATCTGCTACCGATATATTTGCTAGTTGTCAGTATGCTTTCCATTCTGTCTTTGGTATTTTGGGGATTTATACAATTTGTGTATGTGAGGTGTATCAGGTTTTACATTTTCTGACTTTAGCATTCATACTTAGAAACAACTCTTCCACACTACAATCATAGTACTTTAAGATTTTACTTTCATATACCTTTCCAGCATTCTTGGCTGTAATGCTTTTCTCATCCAAACCAAACCTTACGTACTAAGCTGTTTAAAAAGTGAACATCTGACAATCATATCTATGTTTTTAGAATTACTACAAATAGTATAATGCAGAGAGTGAAGGGAGAAGGCAATGGCACCCCACTCCAGTACTCTTGCCTGGAAAATCCTATGAATGAAGGAGCTTGGTGGGCTGCAGTCCATGGGGTCGCTAAGAGTCGGGCATGACTGAGCAACTTCACTTTCACTTTTCACTTTCATGCATTGGAGAAGGAAATGGCAACTCACTCCAGTGTTCTTGCCTGGAGGATCCTGGGGACAGGGGAGCCTGGTGGGCTGCCGTCTGTGGAGTCGCGCAGAGTTGGACACAACTGAAGCGACTTAGCAGCAGCAGCAGAGAGTGAAGGAGTTTCATTTCAAAATGCCAAATGAGTTTCACTGCCAAAATATAATTAGGAGCTATTTTAATGTGAGGATATGAACTGAGAGTAATTCGTCATAATTTTAATGATATAAATTAATTCTCATTATATTAAGACAATGCAGATTAAAATATCTATAATAACAGAATGATACATGTCATAATTTGGTTAATTGGAAAAAAAAAAGTGACTAAGAGATAGAGTAGCTTCTTGGGTTCTAGTCCTGACTTCAGTAATACTCAGTATGGGGTGATGGCCAGTTCCTTCTCTCTTTGAGCATCAGTTTGCTTCTCTCTCAATTGAGGGCATTGGACTTCTAGATGACCTCAATAAGGTACCCACAGAACCTAAGATTCCTACATGGACTAACGGAATAATAAAGCCAAAATATCAGCTTCTTTCTTCTAGGATGGAACATATCACCTTTCAGTAGCATGCACTAAAGAAATCAAGGGCTAAGTTTGTCCTAACTTCTTGGAACAGTTCTCTCTCCCCAGATAAATAGGACATGGCTTTTAAAGCACTTATCTGACTTTGCTGTAACAAAGAACAGAAATGTGTTTTTGTAAGCTGGACTGTTTTAATACATTTTCAATGATTGGTCACTGTTCCGTTTTAGCATTTCTTAAAGTAATGCTAAGGGCACTGCTCTGCTGAGAACACCCATAAAAAAAGGAATTTGTCTTTAATTAGCCTGCAGTTTGGAAAACTAGCTGTCTCCCCAGGATGATATTAAAACTATGTAAGACACTTGCTCCTTGGAAGATAAGTTATGACCAACCTAGACAACATATTAAAAAGCAGAGACATTACTTTGCCGGCAAAGGTCCATCTAGTCAAAGCTATGGTTTTTCCAGTAGTCGTGTATGGATGTGAGAGTTGGACAAAGCTGAGCGCCAAAGAATTGATGCTTTTGAACTGTGGTGTTGGAGAAGACACTTGAGAGTCTGTTGGACAGCAAGGAGATCAAAGCCACTCAATCCTAAAGGAAATCAGTCCTGAATATTCATTGGAAGGACTGATGTTCAAGCTGAAACACCAATACTTTGGCCACCTGATCTGAAAAACTGACTCCTTGGAAAAGATCTTGAAGTGGGAAAAATTAAAGGCAGGAGGCGAAGGGGCTTACAGAGGATGAGATGGTTGGATGTCATCACCAACTCGATGGACATGAGTTTGAGTGAACTCCAGGAGTTGGTGATGGACAGGAAGGCCTGGTGTGCTGCAGTCCATGGGGTCACAAAGAGTCGGACATGACTGAACTGAACTGAGCAAATAGAATGACACAGGCACCAACTCTTCAGAAAGGACCCTGACTATTAAACTATAGATCTTCCTCAGCTTATGACAAGATTACATCCCAATAAACCTATTGAAAATATATGTAATACATCTCATCTACCAAACATCATAGCTTAACCTAGCCTGCCTTAAACATGTTCCAGAATACACATAAACTTATGCTTGAGCAAAATCACCTAATACCAAGCCTATTCTCTAATAATAGAGTGTGTACTATCTCATGAAATTTATTGAATACTGAAAGTGAAAAACAGAATAACTGTACAGGTCCAGAATGGTTGTGGTGTATCAGTTGTTTACCCTCATAATCCTGTGCATGACTGGGAGAAAGTATCCTACCACACATTGCTAGCTAGAGAAAAGATCAAAATTCAAAATTTAAAGTGCACGTTTTTTTTTTTTTTATTGAATGTATATCACTTTTGCAGCATCATACAGTTGAACCATCTTAAGAACTGTCTGTCTTGCTTACCTATACTGGGCAGTGGGAAGGGTTAGGTAGCAGCTGAACATCATTCCTGAATATAAACTAGAGACCAGAGAAATTGGAGTATGTAAAGAACTTGGGATAGAGAAGAGAGCAATCAACAAGGTCCCTGTCATTCGGTAGCATACTTTCTACTTGAGGAAAGAAGATAATCAGCAATAAACAAATATAAAATCACTTCTGTTCATCCTAAATGCTTTGAAGAAAATTAAGCAAGATAAGTGAACAGAGCAACCAAGAGTGGAAGTATTTTAAATAGTGTTCAGAAGAGGTTCTCCAAATATTTGATACTTGAACAGATACTAAGACTTGGAGAAAAAGCATCCCAGCCAACAACAAATTTAGATTCAAGGGGAGAAGAAGCTTGGAAGTGTTATTTGAAAGGCTGTGAGAAGGCCAGTGTAGGAGGGGAGGGGTTTGGTGAGAACTGTAGAACATCAAATCAGAGAAGACACCAGGAGCTGTGGTAAGCAGTGGTCAGCTTTTATGAAACCAGATTCTCTGAGTGCAGTGGAAAGCTGTTGCTTCTTTTTTTAAACAGAAAACAGAGTGACTTGATTTACAGTTTAAAAAGATATCAATGAAATAGAATTAAGAACAAAGAAACAAATCAATATTAGACAGTGGAATCAAGAATACTCAATACAAGAGAGAGAGTATTTTCAATAAATGGTGTTGGGAAAACTAGATACTCAAATGCAAAAGAATGAAATTAGACCCCTATTATACTACTCAGTTAGTTAGTATTAACTAACTAAAAATAGATTAAATACTTAAATGTAAGATCTGAAAGTATAAAACTCCTAGAAGAAAACATAGGGAAAATGCTCCTGACATTGGTGTTAGCAGTGTTTTTTAATATGACACCAAAAACAAAGGCATTATAAAAATAAGCAGTTAGACTGTATCAAAATAAAAAGATTCTACCCAGCAAAAGAAACAGCCAACAGAAAGAAAGGCAGCCTGCAGAATGGAAGAAACTATTTGCCTAACTACGTGTCTGATAAGCAGTTAATATAAAAAATATATAAACAACTCATACAACTCAATAGCAAAAAAGAAAAGAAAAAGAATAATAATCAAATAATCTGATTTAAAGTGAGAATGGGACCTGAGTAAACTTTTTTCCAAAGGGATATAAATGGTCAATACGTACATGAAAAGATGCTTATTATCACTAGTCATCAGAAAAATGAAAATCAAAACCATGGTGAGATATTGTCTGCCACCTGGTAGAATGGCTATTATTAAAAAGATAAAAGGTAACAACTGTCATTGAGGATGTGGAAAAAAGAAAGCCCTAATGCACTTTTGATGGGGATGTAAATTTGTGCAGCCAGTATGGAAAACAGTATGGAAGTTCCTAAAAAATTAAAAATAGCACTACCATATGATCCGGGAATCCCGCTTCTGGATATCCATCCAAAGGAAATGAAATCTCTATACGGAAGAAATATCTGCTCTCCCACAGTCATGGCATTGTTCACAATAGCCAGGATATGGAAGCAGCAGAAGTGTCCACTGATAGATGAATGAATAAAGAAAATATGACATATATTTTACATTATATTTATGCATTTTTTCAATCCCAATAAAGAAGGAAATCCTGCATTTCTGACAACATGGATGAACCTTGAGGACATTATCCTGTGTGAACCAAGTAATCAGACAGAAGAACGACAACACCTATATGATCTCACTTATATCTGGAATCATTTAGACAAAAAACAAACAGAAGTTATGCAGAAAAAAAGTAGAATGGTGGTGGCTGGAGGCAGAAGAATTGGGGAAAATGTGAGATATTGATAACACACTTCTAGTAATAAGATTAGTAGGTTCTGGGGAACTAATACACAGACTGCTGACTGCTGTATTATCTACTTGAAAGTTGCTAAGAGAATATCTTAAATATTCTCACCACACACTCTCTTTCACACACACACACACTTGTAATTATGTGAATGATGGATGTGTTAACCTTACTGTGGTAATTATTTCACAATAGATACATATCAAATTATCACATTAGATACTTTAAATTTATACAGCATTTTATGTCAACTATTTCTCAATTAAGCTGGAAAAAAAGATAATTCCAGCTGCCTTGTGTAATGCAGACACTAAGGAAGAAGAAAGAAGCATGGAGAAAGTTAACAGGAAGTTGGGAGATTTACTGGTATCTTGGATTTGGGACATTATGATGGAAGAAATGAGAATTATCCTAGGAGTATAGACTTAGAGAGTAAAATTGCCATATTCTTTCCCACGCCAAGATTCTCTTTTCAGGGCTAAAATTTGGAGGTTCTGTATTTTATTTTTATAAGGGATGTCATTCCCTTTTATAAGCTAAATTTAAATGTCATTCTTCTTATTTTAATTTAATACCAGAAGCATTTTGTATTGGGGTATAGACAATTAACAGGTTTCCCTGGTGGCTCAGATGGTTAAAAAAATCCATCTGCAATGCGGAAGACCTGGGTTCGACCCCTGGGTTGCAAGATCCCCTGGAGGAGGGCATGGCAACCCACTCCAGTATTCTTGCTGGAGAATCCCCAAGGACAGAGGAGCCTGGTGGGCTACATTCCATGGGGTCTCAAAGAGTTGGACACAACCAAGCAACTAAGCACACAGCCATTTAATAATGATGTGGTATTCCAGGTGAACAGCAAAGGGACTCAGCCANGTTTTCTGAATGTTGAGCTTTAAGCCAACTTTTTCATTCTCCTCTTTCACTTTCATCAAGAGGCTTTTAAGCTCCTCTTCACTTTCTGCCATAAGGGTGGTGTCATCTGCATATCTGAGGTTCTTGATATTTCTCCCGGCAATCTTGATTCCAACTTGTGTTTCTTCCAGTCCAGTGTTCCTCATGATGTACTCTGCATATAAGTTAAATAAGCAGAGTGACAATATACAGCCTTGACATACTCCTTTTCCTATTTGGAACCAGTCTGTTGTTCCATGTCCAGTTCGAACTGTTGCTTCTTGACCTGCATACAGATTTCTCAAGAGGCAGGTCAGGTGATCTGGTATTCCCATCTCTCTCAGAATTTTCCACAGTTTATTGTGATCTACACAGTCAAAGGCTTTGGCATAGTCAATAAAGCAGAAATAGATCTTAATGAAGTCCTTTATCATTTGTTCCTGTTAAAATTTCTGACTGGAATTCTGTAGCCCAAATAGTGAAGAAGATAGTCTTCAATAAATAGTGCTGGGAAAACTAGATATTTAAATGCAAAAGAATGAAATTAAATTCCTCCTTACTCTGCTTATAGAACCTCTGTGTGTGTGTGTGTGTGTGTGTGTGTGGTCATTTCCAACTCTTTGTGGCCCCATGGACTGTAGCCCAGCAGGTTCCTCTGCACATGGAATTTTCCAGCCAGGAATACTGGAGTAGCTTACCATTTCCTACTCCAGGGGCTCTTCCTGACCCAGGGATCGAACCCACATCTCTTGTGTCTCCTGTATTGGCAGGCAGATTCTTTACCACTACAGCCACTGTATAGAACCTCCAGTAGAAGACTCTCCTTTTGGACTCTGTTCCATTTTCCTCCCCCAGGCATACAATTACCCATGCTAGCTGCAATGATGTGAAAAATCACCACACAGTTTTTTACAGAGGAATGGGCTCTGATGGTCCACTCATTCCCAGAAGATGGCTGTGTAATATAGAGCACACTGTCTCTCTGAGAATTGGTCTTCTAATATTGTAATTAAAATAAAGAGATTATCCTTCATATTCTCTTAGCATTTTAGATAATCCTGAGAGTACTTTCCACTTCCAAAATTTTAAGATGGTTCCTCTTCTGATTTCCATATGCCATTGACACGATCCAATGCTTATTTAGTTAATTACACAGTGCTATATATGTCAGCCATTTTTGTGCTGATAATTTCCCAGTTTTATATCTCAAGTTCAGGATTTATTTTATATCTCAAGTTCATGAGGTTTATTCTCATATAATAAATGGCTTCCTGAACATGTCTACCTGGATGTTATATCAGTACTACAAATACTTTATGTCCAACATGCCTGATTCATTAACGTTCCCCATCAACTTGCTCCTTTTTCTGTATACTCTCCTCATATTGTTTAGGTTGCTCTCTCTTTGATTGTCTTCTACTATACCATTCTAGCAAATAACCATCTGCTTACTTGTCTACTTATCTGAGTCTACAATACTCAGCTCAAGTTACCTTCTTATGCAAAATTTTCCTAAGCCCACTTCCTAGGCAAGAAGAATTTCTCACTGCCCGTGGTATCTTGAGTAATATCAGATCACCTGCCTGAGTCTGTTCACCTATTTATTTGTCTACATTTTGAACTCCTTGAGAGGCATTATAGTTTCTTATTTCCTTGTGATTCTATGCTCAGCTTAAAATATATCACATTAAATGATTAACAAATATATCATGAGTGAGTAAAAACGAAAATTCTCTGATCTGAGAATTGCTCATGTCCCATTTTTTAATCTGAAATATATTCTCACACTAATAGCATCTCCAAGACAGGGAGAAGCCATTGGCTTTCTTGCTTATTTTGACTTGTTTACCAGTTTATGAAGACTCATATAAATGTTTACCTTCGTTTGTTTGCACTCATCCTTTCATGAGATATCAGTGTTCTTTCCATGTACATTCTGTCTTGCAGAGTGCAGAGACTTTTCTTTTTCCTCTCTTCCTTGAGATTGAGATTAGAATAATGATGCCCAGCCAGTTTGTAATAGATGTTCATTCCTGAACCCCACATTTGCCTTAGTTCCCTCTGGAAAACAACTAAAGTTTCTTCTATGTAGGCATTTATATATAAACCAATTTTATCATCAGCAGTTAACAAATACACTTCCAGCTCTTCAAAACGTTAATGAAATTTAGACATGATTCTTAGCTCTCATTCAGTAAGCATACTTGGGTGAATAAGCTGTCAAATTTGAGTGGCTGAATTTTTCTCAGCATTGTCTTAAAATACCTCCTACTCCCTGATCAGGCTAGAAGAAATTAACCAAAGTGATTTATTTTAGCAGTGTCAAGAATAATGTGTGACTTGTGAAAATGATAGAGTCAGCTTTCCTTCCCATTATGTTTTTTTTCTTTACATTTCTTTTTTTTTTAATTTTTATTTTTACTTTATTTTGCCTTACAATACTGTATTGGTTTTGCCATACATTGACATGAATCAGCCACGGGTGTACATGAGTTCCCAATTATGTTTTTAAAACTTATGGGTACTGGAATGATTAACAGACAAATCAGAAAGAACTTTGCCTTCTAAGAAAAGTTTCTTTCTCTGAGGTCACAAACCCTTTAAGACTTTGAGTCTGCTCTTCACTTTCTTTCCTTGAGTGGGTAGTGCTTTGTCACTCCCACAGCCATTTCCTGCCTCCTACCAGTCTTCCTGACATTTCTTGATAGAGTCAGGAATAGCATTTTGTAAGTTAATTTATCTTTAAAAGGTCACAGATTATCATAGACTAGCTTGGCAGAAATGAACGTATTACAGAACATAGTTCAAACCAAGTAAACATTAACACTGAAAATAATTATTATTCATCTTTATTAGGTTCTAGTTATAATTACATAATTAATGCAGTCAATCCTGAAAATGGCCCTGTAATTTAAGCATCCTATGTCAGCCTTTTACAGGGCTCAGTGGTAAAGAATACACCTGCCAGTACAGGGGACGTGAGCTTGATCCCTGAGTTAGGAAGATCCCCTGGAGGAGGAAATGGCAACCCACTCTAGTACTCTTGCTGGAGAATCCCCATGGACAGAGGAGCCTGGTGGGTTACAGTCCATGGGGTCACAAAGAGTCAGACATGACTGAGAGTAGCACAGCTCATCGCAATGTACAAGCACATTCCTTTCGGAGAGAGGAAGAGGATTGGAGAGGAGAGGCCACGTGGCCAATGGATGACTGAGTTAAAATTTGAACTCCTGTCCTCACATTTTTTTCATTTCACCCGTGTTTATAAGAATATGTGAATGCAATTGTCCATGTCTTGAATGACAGGGGCTCTTGAGGAGAGGCGCTTAAGGCAGATGGTGATCTGTTCAGCAGGCGTGTAGCCTGTATTCCCGTTGTCACATAGTTGGAAGCAGATTCAGATGGCTGAGATGAAACTGTGCATGTAATGAGTTGAACAGGAGTTTGCCTGACTCGCATGGATGTTTCTTTGCCTTCTAGGAAGATTTCCAACCTGCAGCAGCCTCAGAGACCAACTGGGAGTCAGTCACAAGCTCTGTCTCAGTAAGTAATTTATTTTTTTGTTGTCTGCAAAAACAACTGATGGACTAGTAGCTAAGGTCAATCCTGGGATGACTTCAGCTTCATAAAGGATCTATGGCTTGATCCAAAGCCAGATCTCAAGCGTGATGTGTTCTTCCATTTCTTTTAGGTTACAGTGGGCTATGTGCAATGCCCTTTTGCCTTCTCTTTCAGAAAGGTTTCCAGGAAATGTCAGTACCCATTGTAGAAACACGGGAGACAATGACTTAAGTATTTATGAGTTTCAAAGCAGAACATTCCAATTAAAACACTATCCAGCCATATAAAATATATGAAACAGGTCCAGGGCCCAAGCTCAAGTGGGGAATTTTGAAGTAGATTTTTGAATATTCCAGGGGAAGCTGTTAACCTTTGCATTTTCAATGGTCTTTTCATATGTGAAAAAGCCCCAATGTTAATCACAAGATAAAACTTAAGTGCAAGCCAGACTTGTGTTCTGTGTGTCTTAGAAATAAAACATAACTCACCCTGAAAATTAAAATGGTTTGTGCTCCATTTGTTTTCCTCCAAAGTTAGTCATTTCTCAGTATTCTGTCTACTTATCTACTTTGTACAGAAAGAGCAGGTTTTGTTTTCACCAATCCTGTGGGTAGCACTTGTGTAGCAATAAACTAAAATATGATAAATGCAGTTGTTCATTATAAGATTAAGAGCATGGAGAAAACTTGGCTATGGTTCTAAAGTATGTTAGTGTGGCTGAGTCAACGTTGATTTTTTTTTTCCCCCCTGAAGTGATAGTCTATCTTTTGTTCTTGAGGGAAGTTTTAAAAAATATCCTGAGATGCCAGGACTTTCTCATCTGTAGACTCTGTGACTCTTTAATTCACCAAGTGTGGCTGCTGGACTGGAATATGATCTGATGGAGATCAGTGAGCTCTCTAATGGTGATTTTACAGAAACTTTGTTCATCTCTGACAGTTGGCAGTGCATGCTTTGAAATTAGCTGGCTATAGGCAATTATTGTCAGGTAGGAGACAATTAAAATAATGTTGGAGTACTGGGGAGCTAAGAGGCTAGGCAGGAGGTGTGGGCACTTAGCGGCTGACTGACAATTTAAGGTAAATGCCAGTAGCAGCTTTTCCACCAGGACCAAGAGTTCTGTTCTGTCAGGAGATCCTCTGGCTGCTCAAGGTTGTCTCATCAGTCCTTGCCCCAGGGGCAGAAATTAATTAGCTTGAAGTCCTCCTCTAATTCAGGATAGCCCAGGTCCTCTGAACAGAAGGACTGTCCCATCCATTTGGTGCATCTGTGCAAGCTCAGCCTTATGTCTGAATCCACTGGAAACTTTTCTAGACTGAGTTCCAAGTCTAGGTTCTGCTGAGTCCTCTTGGAAGGTGAGGGAAACTTCACTTCTTTTCTCAGCATTCTGATTTTCAAGAACCTTCTGAATCAGGAGCAAAAGCCCTTGGATCTCCCATTAACTTCTTTTTTTAACCATTTATCATTTATTTATTATTTTATTATTATTATTTTACTTTACAATATGCAAACCATTCTTTGCTACTGTTGAGACTGGTTTACAGTTTTCAAAACATTTTTTAAAACAAATTTTTATCATTTTAAAGTAATTCACTTAGTTTGATTTTTATGAACATATGACAGAATCTGAATGAGATCACATTTATAGTGCCATTGAAAGAAGCACAATCAAGCAATATTTCCCTCAAAAAATAGTTTTGAAATAATTGCCTCAGAAACACCAATGTTCTCCTTTGTTGATTAGGTCACCTAGTCAGTCATAAATATTTTCTTAACCATTACTAGTGTGTTAGTCGCTCAGTCATGTCTGACTCTTTGTGGCCCCATGGACTGTAGCCCACCAGGCTCCTCTGTCCATGGAATTCTCCAGGCAACCATACTGGAGCGCGTGGCCATTCTCTTCTCCAGTGGATCTTCCCAACCCCGGGATCAAACTCAGGTCTCCTCCATTGCAGATTCTTTACCATCTAAGCCACCAGAGAATCCCCAACCATCATTAGGATTTCAAGTCAAGACTTGAAAAAAGCAGCAAAACTCATACCTAAGTTCTCTTTTACATTGTACCTATAGTGTGTATTTGCTCTTCAAACTAATATTAGAAGAGCTCGGATCCCCCCCTCATCCTCAGGGACTAAGAGCACCTCCACAGCTTTCTCTTGGAGAGACATCTGAATACACCCCCTACACCTTAGGTACTGTTAAGACAAAGCCCAGGAAGCTCCTTACCAGGAGGTCCCCAGAATCATTTAGTTAGGTTTGCTTGTGGTTGAATGGCTTGATTGATGTACCTGCTTTTGTCTCAAAAAAGAGGGAAAAATGTAATTTCAAAGCTTTCATATGGTGTCATGCACCTAACTTTGGCCAGTTAATTTTGATTTTGTGGATCTTAGACCACATTATTGTGATACAAAGCTAATTGTAAATCATGTGGTCAGTAAGAGCCAAGTAGACTGTAGATCCAGCAGTACAAAGTTGAGTGGGAATTTGGACTTCTGTTACTGAATCATAAATTTAGCTGCCTTAAGCATAGTGTACCAAGAGGGTTGTGAAAGACAGAATTAATGTGCCTTAATCAGGGTTCAGCTTCTATGAGCCATGCACACACAAACACAAACACAAACACAAACACACTCCTAGATTAAATAGCTGGACTGGTACCTTCACCAGTCTATCTCATGTCTCTCCCTTTACACTCCAAACCCCATCTGCCACTTACTCCCTTTCCATATAGGGTGTGTTTTAATTACAACAAATTATACCAATAGTAGGTATTTACGCTCTTATAAAACCTCTTAACAATATTGCATAGAAATATTGCATAGGACAATATTACATAGGAACCTGGAATGTTAGGTCCATGAATCAAGGTAAATTGGAAGTGGTTAAACAGGAACAAAGTGAACATCAACATTTAGAAAGCAGTGAACTAAAATGGACTGGAATGGATGAATTTAACTCAGATGACCATTATATCCATAGAATCCCTTAGAAGAAATGGAGTAGCCCTCATAGTCACCAGGAGTCTGAAATGCAGTACTTGGATGCAATCTCAAAAATGACAGAATGACCTCTGTTGGTTTCCAAGGCAAACCATTCAATATCACAGTAATCCAAGTCTATGCCCCAACCAGTAATGCTGAAAAAGCTGACGTTGAATGGTTCTATGAAGACCTACAAGAGCTTCTAGAACTAACACCTAAAAAAGATGTCCTTTTCATTATAGGGGACTGGAATGCAAATGTAGGTAGTCAAGAGATACGTGGAGTAACAGGCAAATTTAGCCTTGGAGTTAAAAATGAAGCAGGTCAAAGGCTAATAGAGTTTTTCCAAGAGAACTCACTGATAATATCAAGCACCATTTCCAACAACACAGGAAAAGACTCTATGCATGGACACTACCAGATTTTCAATACTGAAATCAGATTGATTATATTCTTTGCAGCCAAAGATGGAGAAGCTCTATACAGTCAGCAAAAACATGACCGGGAGCTAACTGTGGCTCAGATCATGAACTCCTTATTGCCAAATTCAGACTTAAATTGAAGAAAGAAGGGAAAACCACTAGAATATCCAGGGATGACCTAAGTCAAATCCTTTATGATTATAAAGTAGAAGTGACAAACAGATTCAAGGGATTCGATCTGATAGACATACTGTCTGAAGAACTATGGACAGAGGTTTGTGACATTGTATAGGAGGCAGGGATCAAGACCATCCCCAAGAAAAAGAAATGCAAAAAGGCAACATAGTTGTCTGAGGAGGCCTTGCAAATAGCTGAGAAACAAAGAGAAGCTAAAGGCAAAGGAGAAAAGGAAGGATATACCCACTTGAATGCAGAATTCCGAAGAATAGCAAGGAGAAATAAGAAAGCCTTCCTCAGTGAACAATACAAAGACATTGAGGAAAACAATAGAATGGGAAAGACTAGAGATCTCTTCAAGAAAATTAGAGATACAAAGGGAATATTTCATCCAAAGATGGGCACAATAAAGGACAGAAATAGTATGAACCTAACAGAATCAGAAGATATTAAGAAGAGGTGGCAAGATTACACAGAAGATTACAAAGACGATCTTCATGACCCAGATAATCATGATGGTGTGATCCCTCATCTAGAACCAGTCATCCTGGAATGTAAAGTAAGTGGGCCTTAGGAAGCATCACTGTGAACAAAGCTGGTAAAGGTGATGGAATTCCAGTTGAGCTATTTCAAATCCTAAAAGATGATGCAGTGAAAGTGCTGCAATCAATATGCCAGCAAATTTGGAAAACTCAGCAGTGGCCACAGGACTGGAAAAGGTCAGTTTTTATTCCAATCCCAAAGAAAGGCAATGCCAAAGAATGCTCAAACTACCACACAATTGCACTCGTCTCACATGCTAGCAAAGTAATGCTCAAAATTCTTCAAGCCAGGCTTCAGCAATATGTAAACCATGAACTTTCAAATGTTCCAGATGGATTTAGAAAAGGCAGAGGAACCAGAGATCAAATTGCCAACATCCATTGGATCGTCAAAAAAGCAAGAGAGTTTCAAATAACATCTACTTATGCTTTATTGACTATGCCAAAGCCTTTGACTGTGTGGATCACAATAAACTGTGGAAAATTCTTAAAGAGATGGGAATACCACACTACCTTATCTAACTCCTGAGAAATCTGTATGCAAGCCAAGAAGTAACAGTTAGAACTGGACATGGAACAACAGTCTGGTTTCAAACTGGGAAAGGAGTATATCAAAGCTGTATATTGTCACCCTGCTTATTGAACTTCTATGCAGAGTACATCATGAGAAATGCTGGGCTGGATGAAGCACAAGCTGGAATCAAGATTGCCAGGAGAAATATCAGGAATCTCAGATATGCAGATGACACCACCCTTATGGCAGAAAGCGAAGAAAAACTAAAGAGCCTCCTGATGAAAGTGAAAGAGGAGAGTGAAAAAGTTGGCTTAAAACTCAACATTCAGAAAACTAAGATCATGATGTCTAGTCCCATCACTTCATGGCAAATAGATGGGGAAACAATGGAAACAGTGACAGACTTTATTTTGGGGGGCTCCAAAATCACTGAACATAATGACTGCAGCCATGAGATTAAAAGACACTTGCTCCTTAGAAGAAAAGCTATCACAAACCTAGACAGCATATTAAAAAGTAGAGACATTACTTTGTCAACAAATGTCCATCTAGTCAAAGCTATAGTTTTTCCAGTAGTCATGTATGGATGTGAGAGTCAGTGCTGAAGAATTGATGCTTTTGAATTGTGATGTTGGAGAAGACTCTTTAGAGTCTCTTGGACTTCAAGGAGATCCAACCAGTCCATCCTAAAGGAAATCAGTCCTGAATAGTCATTGGAAGGACTGATGCTGAAGCTGAAATTCCAATAGTTGGCTACCTGATGTGAAGAACTGACTGATTGGAAAAGACCCTGATGCTGGGAAAGATTGAAGGTGGGATGAGCCGGGGTCAACAAAAGATGAAATGGTTGGATGGCCTCACCAGCTCAATGGACCTGAGTTTGAGTAAGCTCCTGAAGTTGGTGATGGACAGGGAGGCCTGGCATGCTGCAGCCCATGAGGTTGCAAAGAGTCAGACATGACTGAGCAACTGAACTAAACTGAAAACCTCTTAATTTTCCCCAAGAGTAAGTGTCATTTGGGAATCTTTGGATCTTGATTTGTTAAAAAGCATTCACCTGAAAGTCTGAAAATAACTGTGGGCTTTTCTGTCTGGGACTCTATAATGCATATGCATATTATTTCTCTTTAGGAATACAGCTAAGTTTCAGAAATGTAAGTTTTCATTAATTTTTATTTTCCTATAGATATGAGATAGTTGCCCTTGGGGGATATTATTTGTTTAGCAGTTTCTTTAAAGACATTTAGAAAACACTGGAGACTATGCTTTCCATTACCTTATTAATGGGTCATGAATTTTTACAGAGATGTTTGACTCATGGCTCATTTACCTCTAGATTGTACTAGGGTTAGTGAAGTAAGTGCTTAGAAATTTATATGGGAATATATTCCATGACAAAATGCATAATCCCTTCCAGACTTTCTATGATGTTGCCTTCCCCACTTAAAGAGTATTCCTGAGAATGTTTTAATGGCAATAGGGATCCCTAGCAACTATAGCACTTAAAGTGCATACACACACACACACACACACACACACACACACACATACAAAATGTATTTACACACATACACACCCAAGCGAATCTTCCAGTCAAGGGAGCCAGTTTCATGGGTTATTATTCTTGTTGACAATAAGCTGCTTAAAGTACCAAATTTTATCAATATATTTGCAGAGTAAATGTAAACACTGCTCAGAGAACGTCTATTGTGCTAGGTAAGCTATAAAGAGGGGCCACTGAGGCTAAGCAAGGGAGAGGAAATGGATTACTCACAGTTTGCATAGAAGATGAAAAGAGTTCATAATTTACCTATTACAATTATTTGTTGATATGGATATGATGATTTGGGACTTTGAACCAAGAAATTTAATGACTTATTTTGATATTTCCATTTGTCTGGTATCATTTTTAATGATTACAGTTCAGATGCTGGGTATTTTATGGTCTTCCTGCTTTTGGTTTTCAGTAAAGCAAATGACTATGATTTACCAAGTAATTATTTAGGAATGTGGCAAGCCTATGGCATAGGGGCTTAGCATGATATTCATATACGTGGTATCCTATAATCGGAAGTCTGTGCTCCTTCCGTAGGGTTGTGTGACTTGTATCTCATAGCATGCACCTTTTCTGAGTACACTGAGCTGTATGTCACTCTTAGGGCCTATCCTATCACTCTCCATCAGTAACGGACCCTACCCTCACTGCGGATGCTCTGGACAAAACGATTGCAGAATTTGATACTGTGGAAGAGCTGCTCAAGCACTTCAACCCAGAATCATGGCAAGAAGATCTTGAGAATCTGTATTTGGATACCCCTCATCATCGAGGCAGATCGTATCATGATAGGAAGTCAAAAGGTAAGAAACAGATACAGTTCTTCATAAGCAGATACAAGTGCTAATAGTAACAAGTTAAGAATTTGCAATGCAATATATTTAGTACACTTAAATCCGATTATTATATATCTTTTCACAGCACTTTCAAATGATATTTTGTGTTTTGCCCAAACTGTGTTGTTTGTATGGGACTAAGAAAGACTTGAGTCATTCAAAGTTTAGAGCTAGAAAAGACCTTATAAAATTGTCTGGATCAACTTTGTGCTTCTTGGCAAACAAGGTACTTTTAGTCCCACCATAAATAGTAGAGGTGACCAAAGTCAGGGGAGCTGGATAACTCTTCAAAGGCTGCATGGCAATGGAGAGGAAAGGAGAATCATGGTCTCCTGCCTCCGATGGCAGTGAATGTGTAACAGTCCTTTGTGTCTCTCTGATGGATGTGAGTGTTTAATTAGCCCAGGACTCATTCAGCGTTCACAGCAGAGGCTCCTGGTAAAGCGGTGGTCAAAACTCTGGAGGATTCCAACTCTACTCATTCAGTGTCCATTCCGAAAAATTTCATAAGGTCCTACCATAGGCTTGGCATCCTTGGTAGTTCATAGGATGTAAAGGGCCCAAGAAAGAAACAAAGATGTAGGATATTTTGCACAAGTGTGAGGGCACACATTCAGTTGGAAGGTTCAGAAAAACACAGTGAAGGGACGAGAAAAGAATAGTCAGCAGAGTTAAAACATCAAGAGTTAAAACCATAGTACTTAAACTCTTAAAAAATAGGATGCTGCATCTGGGTAATATGACTTTAGGATGTGAGTGTTTATTTGAATGTTTAACTCAAATTAATAGAGAAATAATTTATAATTACCTCGTATTGAATAAAAGTATAATTTCTAGTCTGTTATGTTCTTGTTTCACTTGTTAAGATTTGTTATTATTAACATTTTCTTTGGAAGTCTTATGAGGCTGACTTGCATCACAGATGTAAAGATATTTAATACAGTATAGCCTGTTTCTTTGTAGTAACAGAGGTCCTTTTAAAGAGAAGGGATAGGTTGCCCACTCCAGTATTCTTAGGCTTCCCTGGTGGCTCAGATGGTAAAGAATCCACCTATAGTGTGGGAGACCTGGATTCCATCCCTGGGTTGGGAAGATCCCCTGGAGAAGGGAAAGGCTACCCACTCCAGTATTCTGTCCTGGAAAATTCCATGTACAGAGGAGCCTAGCAAGCCACAATCCATGGGGTTGCAAAGAGTGGCACATGACTGAGTGACTTTCACTTGCAGTAATTGTGAACCTGGGCCCTTTTACAGATAATGTTTGTGTTGGTGAGGGCAATCTCACCATGTAGGCTGAAGGGACTAATTAGTTAACTCCTGCCTAAGTCTGCTACTTCTGGCTTAGGTCATAATCTTATATACTTAAATTGCACAGCTAAGTGGGGACAACAGAGTCACTGGTGGCCCTGATGTTATGAAGACACGGCGCATGGCTGTGTGAGTGCTAAGTCACTTTAGTTGTGTCCAACTCTTTGCGACGCTATAGACTGTAGCCCACCAGGCTCCTCTGTCCATGGGATTCTCCAGGCAAGAATACTGCAGTGAGTTGCCATTTCCTTCTCCAGGGGATCTTCCTGACCCAGGGATGGAACCCAAGTCTCCTGCATCTCCTCCACTGGCAGGCAGGTTCTTTACCACTAGCACCACTTAGGATGTCACATGCAGGACAGTGCAACTCTCAAATCAAATTTCCTCAGTGCTCACTTTGTATCCAACACAAAAAGGAAAATGCTTTTTTATAAGGCATTGCTATATTTGTATCTCTACTAGGTCAACTTGAAAGAAAATACAATATTCATGATGCTTTGAGAACCCCAGAAAAAAAAATATTAAAATGGCATTGGACAAAGAAATGATAAAACTTGACTATGTCTTCAAGTATCTTAACCATGACAGCTATTTGAGGGTCAGCCCTACTTGACACCTATTTTTATGAAATACTAAAATTTAAAAATCACCTAAATTCATTACTTATTTTCCCCTAGATATTATGTTGAGTTAGAGGCAAGGCATCTTGGTTCAAATCCTAACCCTGCTGCTTACAAATTGTGTGATTATTTTCAGCTAATCATTGATTGTTCCTAAGCCTCAGTTTCCTCACCGGCAATGCAGGTATGATAATACCTACTTTCAGGAATTGTTAGAAGTTCTATCCAAAGCACCTGACACATAGCACTTGCTCAAGAGATGTTAGCCAGTTGTAGTTACTGAGATTTCTGAAATGACTGCTTCACTTCCTTGATGGAGCCTTTATTGTCCTTTGTTTTCTCTCTGTGAAGCCCACCACTCCATACTTCTCAAGTTTGGAGTACTTGAGATGCTACCGCATTTATTTGTCCTACTACTGCATTGCTGTTGTATTTCTGTATTTTCTTTAAGGGTTTTGTTTCCCTGGTGACTCAGATGGTTAAAAAAAAAAAAAAAATGTGCCTATAATACAGACCTGGTTTGATCCCTCAGTTGGGAGGGTTCCCTGGAGAAGCAAATGGCAACTTACTCCAGTATTCTTGCCTGGAGAATTCCATGGACAGAGGTGCCTGGCAGGCTACAGTCCAAAGAATTAGATATGACTGAGCAATGTGAGGTCCTAGGACCTAAGTGTTTCAACTATGGCTGAATGTTAAGTCACCTGGGGAGCTTTGACAAAATACAGGTGCCTAGTGCTATCCCAGTCACATGGACTCAGAAACTCTGAGGGTGAGCCTGGGGCATTGATATTATTTTATGTCTCCTAGGAGACTGAGTAGATCCCCTCTGGCCTAGAGAATTCCATGAACTATAGTCCATGGGGTCACAAAGAATCGGACACAACTGAGAGACTTTCATTTTCAGGAGATTGAGAGGGATCCTCAGACGCACTCAGCGTTGAGGGATTGTTCATCCTCTATCTTCAGTAAATTGATACAATCTCTGACACACTGGAAAAGACCCTGATGCTGGGAAAGCCTGAGAGCAGGAGAAGAAGGGGGTGACAGAGGACAAGATAGTTGGATGGCATCACTGATTAATGGACATGAGTTTGAGCAAGCTCTGGGAGATAGTTGTGAAGGACAGGGAAGCTGATGTGCTGCAGGCCATGGACTTGCAAAGAGTCAAACATGACTTAATGACTGAACAATTGTAACAACTGACACATTTTAGCTGCTCAATTAGTGTCTCTAAAATTGGAGATATTAATAATTTAGTACATTTCTAAAGTTTATAGAAACCCACTCCATAGAGTTAGGCTTATGCCTTTATTAAGAATGCCTTTGGTTACTGAAATAACCTTGCTAGAGTATTCAAGGCAACATTCTGCTGATTTCTGACAGAGTAAACATTTATCTCCCCTATTGGCTTAGATTCCATTTCTCAGTCTCTTATTTAAAATGGCTCTAAGGCAGATCTGTACCCTTTCATTGAACACTGGCAAGTCACCGTTGTCTCTACACTTGTGTACCTGTGCTGATTTAATTGTTTATCATTCCCTGATGCTGAACCACCTGCATGTATCACAGAAGCAAAGGAAGTCACGTTTACTGTTTCAGCTGTCATTGTCAGCTTTTGCAACTTAAAAATACAAATCCGTGGTTTTTATCCTGATGTATAAGAAATGGGATAGTGAATAAAAGTGAAAACTGAAAAATGGTTATAGATGATGAAGGTCCATTAGATGTCAAATAAAATATGAACTTCATAGGATTTCTAAAACGTTTTCTACTACCAGTATTTGCTGCTGTTGTTTAATTGCTGAGTCATGTCTGACTCTTTGTGACCCCTGAACTTTAGCCGTTTAGCCTGCCTGGCTCCTCTGTCCATGGGATTTCCCAGGCAAGCATGCTGGAGTAGGTTGCCATTCCTTTCTCCACGGGCTCTTCCTGAACCAGGGACTGAACCTGCATCTGCTGTATTGGCAGGCTGATTCTTTACCACTGAGCCACCTAGGAAGCTCCTATAATAATCTTTTAATGATGCTGTGTAGAAACAAACTTGTCATTTGTGAATATCTATTGAACATCCTTTTTTCTGATTTCCCCAGACTCATCAAAAGTGGAATTTTTCATGATATCAAATCTAAATTTTTCAGGATATCAAAGAACAAGATTCTAAAATTGAATATGAACATACAGATCACAAAACTTTATAAACACTAAAATAAAATACAAATACACTAGGTGAAGAACTTGTAAAGTAGAAAAGAGTTAATATATTTAAATTAAAATTTTTGCTTTGCTTCTCCTGTTATTTAAAGGGAGATTAGGTGACGGTGATGTTTTACTTCTCCTTAAGAAGAGACTTGAAAATGGGAAGTATGAGGATATTAAAAGTTTAGAGAGAAGAGGGAGGGAAAGGAGACTTAACGCTGCCAAGTACTGAAGCCAGAATTTCAGTGCATAAGGTCCACTTTTTTTCAAATTCACAAGTAATAGATAAGCAAAAACTTGTCTGTAAAAGCTTCTGGACTGATGATATTAGGACAAGTTAATATATCCAACTTTCAGTTTCCTAGGGGGTAATAGAGAAAAGGGTAGCATGGATAATTGAAATCTGTAAATAACTGCAGTTCCAAAACCCAATTTTTGCCAATAATTTCAACCTTAAAGCTGCTCAAAGTTTTAAAATAAGTCATTTGAAATTCAAGTTGCATTTATTTCTTCTGATGAACATGCTAATACTATAGCAAATTTGCACATAATTAGGTAAAAAATTATATGGATGTTCTACAAACCATACAATTACTCTCTGAATCCTTGCATGACCACTATACCTGTATTCAGTTATGAAGTCATGTTCAACTCCTTTTGACCCCATGGACTAGAGCCAGCCAGGCTCCTTTGTCCATGGGATTTCCCAGGCAAGAGTACTGGAGTGAGCTGCCATTTTCTTCTCCACGGGACCTTCACAATCCAGGGATCAACCCATATCTCCTACATTGGCAGGTGGATTCTTTACCACTGAGCCACCAGGGAAGTCAAGGAAGCATGACCACTGAAGTTAACAGAAATTATACTATGATTCCTTGAAAAAAAAAAAAAAGTCCTTTGAATTTATGGGCAGTGTGTATTTAGTCAACTATATAGCACAAGATCTGACATCTCAACATGGAATAACTGTTGGTCTTAAACTTTTCTAGACTGGGCATTGAGAAGTGACTTATGGGAATTAACAATGTGAGATCTTTTTTTTTTACTTATTCCAGGAGAGCACGACTTTCCTGAATTATGGTGTGTTTGTGTGGCTGAGCTGGTAAAGAATCCGCCTGCATTTGTGGGAGACCTGGGTTCAATCCCTATGTTGGGAGGATCCCCTGGAGGAGGGAAAGGCTACCCACTCCAGTATTTTGGCCTGGAGAATTCCATGGACTGTGTAGTCCATGAGGTCACAAAGAGTCGTATACGACTGAGCAAATTTCTCTTTCACTTTTGCCATAGAAAACCCAATAATAAGAGGGAAACCTGTTTTCATAGCTTGTGTTGTGATTAAAATATGGATATAATTGTTGAGGCATTCCAACTTAGTAGTTCTGAACAACAGTAATGCTTGACAAAAATACATCTTCCCCAAAGATTTGCCATTTATGGATATATAAGCTGAATTTGACCTGCACTCCTCTTTAAAAATCAGTAAGTTAATATTGAATGAATCAAGCATACTAATATTAAATTGATTCCAGATGACAGAGTTTGAAATATATGATTTTCACAGACTCTAAATGGTTAGATGTTATAACTCTGGGACAGTTACCAACCCATTCCCCAGGATCTTATATCAATTCTGTGATTTCTTACATGTTATTTTTCTATAAGATCTAAAACACTCTTTAATATTAAAACAATTTATTGGTAAATAACTGGCATAAGAAGCTGAGGATTAAATTAAATAGATATGTCTCATATAAAATGTTAGAACTGGCTCTGATTTCATTTAGATGCAAATATCTTTTATTTTTAAATTTGTCACTTAGTGTCGTTTTTTGTCATGCCCTTGCACACTAACTAGAAAGAGGTAACTTGCTCTTCCAAAAATGATTTAGAATGTAGGAAATAATTTCAGTGTATTAAGATATGAATATGTTTTTTAATGAGCTGCTGCTGCTGCTGCTAAGTCGCTTCAGTCATGTCTGACTCTGTGAGACCCCATAGACGGTAGCCCACTAGGCTCCCCTGTCCCTGGGATTCTCCAGGCAAGAATACTGGAGTGGGTTGCCATTTCCTTCTCCAATGCATGAAAGTGAAAAGTGAAAGTGAAGTTGCTCAGTAGTGCCAAACTCTTAGCGACCCCATGGACTGCAGCCTAACAGGCTCCTCCGTCAATGTAAATCAAATGCTTACAACTTTCTCTTTGCCTGTTTGATATGTGAGTAAGAATTTGCAGAAAAGTCATTGACCCTGCGGATGAATTGCATAAGGCAGTCTTGAGATGTTATCTGCTTGCAACTATCTATAGGTAAATTAAACAGGGGTATGAGACATTAAATCAAATGGATTTTTTCTAATTTCTTATGTTCAGTAAGGGCTAACTTCTTTGATTTTCCTGAACAATGTAGTATGTATCAAGGAAAAGCTTCTTTTTATCAATATTAAAATTGTTTACCATAAATTGGATAGGAATAGAGCAAAAAGAAAGAATTTGATAGTGGGAAGAGCACAGACTTTGGAATCAAGTAAACTTACAATAAGATTCTAAATCAGTTCCTGATAGTAGCCTTGGAGAAGTTATATGCAGACCTTGGCATTTAGTAAAATAGCTAATTACAACCCTTTTTCAAAGTTATATTAGGCTTAGTAATAGCAGCGTATCCAACTCCTAGTAGCCGCTCAATAAATGATGGCTACTATTATTATTTGAATACAAAACTCTTTGGAGTGAAGTAATTTACAATAAAATTCTAAATCAGTTCCTGATAGTAGCCTTGTAGAAGTTATATGCAGACCTCGGCATTTAGTAAAATAGCTAATTACAACCCCTTTGCAAAGCTGTATTAGGCTTAGTAATAGCAGTGTATCCAACTCCTAGTAGCCCCTCAATAAATGATGGCTACTATTATTATTTGAATACAAAACTTTGCATAGAACCAAGACATTTCTGTGGACTCTGTTCTCTTCCCTGTATGGCTTTAAAAGTCTGGAGAGCCTCCTATGGACTATCCAAATATTGTCATATTTAAGTATCTGTATAATCAGTACACTCATTAAAATTTTACAAAATAAATTCCAACTACTCAACTTTTCCAGTATACTATTTACTAAGAAATTTCTGGCCCCATTTTGCTTTTTAGACGTTTTCTCTTTAAAGCTTAGTTTTTAGGCTTTAGCCACTGTTTGTAACCCATATGATTTGAAAGTATCTAGATGCTCCACTCACTCAGTTTGCCTGCAACCATTAATAAAAACCATATTGTCATATATAGTGCTGCATGCATCTACGAGGGCACACACAGAAAAGTTTGAAGAAAATCTCAGCATAGGATCAAGGACTTTTTTGGCTCGTTTATTCTCTTAGTGCCAGCACAGCCTCTGCTTTTCTCCGATAATGGTTGTCTATCTTTGTGAATATCCTAAGCCCACTTTCATTATCAAACATTCCTCATGTCTAGGCATATGACTTAAGTGCAAATTGATTGGAAAATCCATTTCACAGTAGAAAACCATAAGTAACTTTTAATGTCTTGGTGGACAAATGTGCCTTTTCCACAACGGTCACTCTTGTTACTCTGAGTGGGCTTGCCTTGTGGTTCCTATACCAGTTTTTACCTGCATGGCATTGAGGAACCCGGCAGCATCCTTGTGCTCAGTGCTCTGATGGACTTAAGGAGACAGCACACCCTTCCTAGAACTCATGCTCATGTGGAAACTGCTGGTGCTGGGAGATCTGGCTCGCGAAGTGTCTTTACTTGCAAGGGACTGTGCTTCGGTGCTATGTCTCATTGACTTAAACTAAACACACATCATCATTGCTTTCTGACATTGTGATCAAAGTGAGCATGATCTTCCTTTCCTTAGCGATTACCAATTGCACAATCTTGACTACTTCTGGTTTTAGGTGATTCTGTTCGTAACTTTATTTCATTGATCTGTTTTACTCGTTTCGACATTAATGTGAAGCATACCTACTGGGAGCTGAGGGTTTGGACCACACTTCAGACACTTTTAACTTATTCAAGCTTAATGAATTTCTTGGCAGCAGAGTACTGTTATTCCCATTTTATCTAATAAAAGAAAGAAATGCAGAAAGGTTTACTGACAGTTATAAAACAGAGAGCCATGACATGAACCTAGGTGTGCTGACTGTGAGGTCAATGCTGAGAGGGACCGAGTGGTGCTTAAAACTCAGAGACTCGTAGTCTTGTAAATGAGAGAAAGACAAACAATTAAAGAACTCCTTGATTCTTATTCATCTCCTAACCTTATTCTTATTTTCCATTTTATAGATATATTTTTTACACCCCCTCTAGAGTTCAGAGAATTGCATTATAACGGTGTCAGTTGCTTTCATTCCTAATCCAATACCTTGTAGATATCCATGTATCCACCCATTCGTCTTCTAGCCTATATTTGTCAAATGTCTACTATACCCAGTGGCTGCAGGCAAGTCACTCAACTCCTCTTCATCTCAGTTTCCATATCCATCAGATGGGAAAAGCAGTCTCTAAGATGAAGTCTTGTTATGAGAATTCCATGAGATTTAACTTTGTAAAAGCATCTCACATGGTACCCAGCACATAGTAGCTGCTCAGTAAATTTCCATTCACTCACTGCTTAACAGTGTTTTTAACCCCTGACAATTAGGAATTGTCTGACTGGGAATATTTTACTATGATTTAGGTTAATTTCTATAAATGCAAGTGGTGAATGTTTCCATTCTTGAGAAGTTAAACCAGGAAATGGAGTCATGAGATTCATGATTTAAGTTTAAAATACCCTGATATTCCCTCATTAAAAGTTATAAAATAATTGTTCTTTCCAGACTCATTTGCACTTGAAAACTGGGTTGAAATGTGGAAAGAGTCTTCACAATTAAGTGCTAATTTATAGAAGTAGAAATCTGAAAATCACAGTGAGGTTGACTGCTCATAAAGATGAATAGACGCCTCCTGGGAAATTTATGAACCTTAAAGACTAGGGGCTGAGAGCCCCTAGTTTCTTGGTATAAAAATACTACAATTATTCATACACTCCCCTTACCTCCCACCCCTACCTAAAGTGCTATAAATCTTGTCTTGTAATATCAAAGTCAAGTTTATAGCACTTCATGTAGCAGGCTGTGAGACTATCACCCATTTGGCAAAAGACATATTCCTGAGCATCTTGAGATGTATATCAGAAAGCCAGCCTCCTGGATGCCATCCTTCACCCCATGTAAAAGATGTGGAAAAGCTTCTAGAGCCCATGGGTCTTGGTGCCAATCTTCATGGATCACAGTTCATCTGTCATCGAGCTGGTTCCAGAATCCTAGCTTCTCAATTCTAACCCAACAACAATCAGTAATTTGATTCATTTAGTCATTACGGAGTACCTATGCCTTATAAAGAAAACTTGGATTAATTAGTAGGTCTATACATGGCCTAAACATTTTCTAATTTTGGCTTTAAGTTGATTGGTATCCCACAAAAGAAAGATGTTTAAAAAAAATCAGAAATGTTTGCCTAGGTAAGCCATAGTGATTCCTGTTGGTTTTTATTGGATTTAATTAATTATTTCAAATATCCTGGAATGGCACATATTCTGAGACTACCAAAAAATGTATTTTTCTCAGCACTATGCAGCTTCTAATTGTTGAAACTAAATGGTTTTGGGAGTGGTGCACTTAATTGACCTACATATACTTCTTCCACTAGTGGCAAAGCACTATGAGAGGGAAGCTTAAAAGATGATTAACTCTGATTCCAAGAACCTTACGGTTTAGTGGATGAGAAACGCCTAAATAAAGAAAAGGATATCCATTCATCTGACACTGGACATCTAGATTGTAAACAGTGCTGCAGTGAACATATAAGGAAGTTGTGGTACATATACACAATAGAATATTACTCAGCTATAAAAAGGAACACATTTGAGTCAGTTCTAATGAGGCAGATGAAATTGGAGCCTATTATACAGAGTGAAGTAAGTCAGAAAAAAAAAACATAAATACTGTATATTAACACATATATATCAAATTTAGAAAGACAGTAAAAATGATCCTATATGCAAGGCAGCAAAAGAGACACAGATGTAAAGAACAGACTTTTGGACTATGTGGGTGAAGGCGAGGGTGGGATGATTTGAGAGAATAACACCGAAACGTGTATTACCATATGTAAAGTAGATGACCAGTGCAAGTTTGATGCATGAGGAAGGGCACTCAAAGCAGTCCTCTAGGACAACCCAGAGGGATGGGACGGGGAGAGAGGTGGAAGGGGGTTCAAGGTGGGGGAAACATGTGCACCTGTGGCGGATTCATGTCCATGTGTGACAAAACCCATCACAATATTGTAATTAGTCTCCAATTAAAATGAATTGATTTAAAAAAGAAAAGGATAAAGCAAGTTCTACAAAGTAAGTGCTACAATAGAAGGCAGAGAATGTGAGGTGAGTATTTAGTGAAGGGGTTAGAGAAGATGTAGGGTGAATGTGCCTCTTGACTTAGAAGATTAAAATGACACGGTGGCCTGAGATGCCCGAGAAGGCAAACTAGATTGACAAAAGCTTGAAATTAGAAAAGCATGGCCCTCCTTCAGGCACTTGCTCTTCAAGCACCAGTGCCATGTGCTGAATCTGCACGAACAGAGGCTGCCTGCTAGGAGAATCCTTATAGGATTTCAGCACTGCAAAGGCCTTAACTGGATTATACTAAAATGATTACTTGCAGAAGAGCATGGCAACCCCCTCCAATATTCTTGCCTGGAGAATCCCCTGGACAGAGGAGCCTGGCAGCCTACAGTCCATAGGGTTGCAAAGAGTTGGTCACAACTGAACTGACTTAGCATGCATGCGTACAAAATGATTACTGGCTAACTCCAAGAATATGTAGAAGTTTAACTGGAGAATAGCAAGAATATTCAAGACTGGTGACGCACGTAACAAGATAAAGATTGATGGATTGGTGAGGGAATAGCATAATGAACCTGGAACCCAGAAGAGACTGACTCAGGAAGTTCAGTCACTCCAGTTATGCCCGACTCTTTGTGACCCCATGGACTGCAGCGTGCCAGGCTTCCCTGTCCATCACCAACTCCCTGAGCTTGCTCAAACTCATGTTCATCGAGTCGGTGATGCCGTCTAACCATCTCATCCTCAATCTCCCTCTTCTCCTTCTGGCTCCAATCTTTCCCACCATCAGGGTCTTTTCCAGTGAGTCACCTGGTCTCATCAGGTGGTATTTTTCAATACCAAAGGAAAACTCTAGGTTCTGCGCAGTTGCCTGCTTTATTAGCAAGACTATGATCAGTGTGTACTCTTTTGGTAGAATCTGATAGATGAATGTTTGTGCACAGGAGTACATACATGCTTGGATATATGTAATTGACAACATCTTATAAGTGACAGGTCAGTGCCTGGCAACACACGTGGGAAGCCAGGTCATTGACAGGAAGTAGACCTCTAGTAGGAAACCTCCAGCAGGGCTCATAGAATCTGCTCTCTGCACCCTTCTTCAAATCTTCAGACTGGAGCTTCAAAGTGCAAGAGTGATGAAAAGGTTAGATTCAGATTCTGGCTCTTCTACTGACTGGGTTTGTGGTTGTGGACAAGTTTTTTCCCTTTCCTCGCAGAGGCTCTATTGTCTCAAGTGTAAATATAAGGGTAACAATAGTATGTAATTCATAGCATTGATGGGGATTTCATGCAATCGTATTCATCAAGAACTTCTATATTACCTGATACTTGGGATGGCCAGTATCAAAAAGACCAGGCTGACTCTCCTTCCTCCCAAATCTGAGCCTTCGTAGGCTAGAAACTGATGAGGGTGGGCATTCAACAACATCCCATTGCTTTACACATCCCCGCCCCAGGGCTCAGATCGCAGCGCTCATCCCACAGCCCAGGAGCCTCTGTGACTAGGCTGGGCTCTGAGGCCAGCGCTGAGGAAAAATGGTGCTTCCCGTGGCTGGGTGCAATGGCCCACATTGGATTCCTGAGTCCAGAGGAAGGCTTTGACAACACCACAGCCCTGTCAGCCTTTGCAGCAGAACACAAAAATGGAAATGACGTCAAATATCCATGAGAAAGCAGGACTCAAATTCAAAAGGACAGCGAAAGAGGGATGATGACATTATGTACAGCTGAGTGAAATAAGGGCAATTAGATGAAATTAATGGGCCTTTGAATTAAATCTGATACATCGTCGCTCTCAGTAAGATTCCACTGTGGCGCTTGAATCAGGAATGGGAAGGGTCGCTCTTCTCCCCGGGTTTGTACATGTGGCCTGCACCCTGCCCCCTACAGGAGCTCACACCGGAGCCCCCCTCAGACCAGGGCTCCAGAAGCCTTAATTGCCACTCAGTCCCCTGTCTGGCGCCCCGCTCTGCTGCACTGCCTAATCAGTCTTCTTTGACTTGACATTCAATATCCCCTGCAGAAAGTCTGCAATGGCGCTTTCAAGGTATTTGCATCCACTCTGAGGAATGTTTTTAGTTCAAGTTCTAAATTGAGTGCCTTCGTGGTTTCAATCCCCCCGATAAGCAGGGCAGCTGGATTCTACAGCAGTCACACAGGGCCACATAAATAACGGACAGTATCGTAAATCTCTTCCTGGCCAGTAGGAAACGGAAGTAACCAGTGTGTCAGTAAAACAGTCATACAACGTGAAGAGTTTTGTTCCAAGACAAGGAAGGCATGCATGCCTATGCTGATTTGTGGAGGGCCCTCCAGGCAATCAGCTGAGTTCCCACTGGAAAGCACGCTATGATTTGGCTTGGGCATACTCTGGACAGAAGGATGGAGCCATTCACCACCCCAGTCCTAGTACACTGCCATACAGGACAGCTTAATATCATGCCAGGGAAATCAGTCTTATCCCTTCAACCCCAGGTTGCCTGCCAGCCCCCCATTCTGCCTGATGCGGCGGAGACTGGGCAGCAAGAGGGAGAATGACTTCAAGCCCAGTTTTCCTACTTGTATTCACTTTGATTAAGTAACACACATCTCAAAAGGGTGGGGAGCAGCAATAAGTTGTCCTGTGTGTCACATGCCTGGCAGAGGACTGGCTGAACCCACCTACGCTCAGTCTGTCACTTCCTTCCCATCCCTCTTGGCCTACCACACTTTACTGAACACACTGTGTTCAGTAGCTCAGTCATATCCAACTCTTTGCAACCCTATGGACTGTAGCCCTCCAGGCTCCTCTATCCGTGGGATTCTCCAGGCAAGAATACTGGAGTGGGTTTCCAGGTCCTCCTCCAGGTTATCTTCCCAACCCAGGAGTTGAACCTGAGTCCCTCGATGTCTTCTTGCATTGACAGGCAGATTCTTTACCATTGAGCCACCTGGGAAACCTCACACATTACAATCCCTTCCTGCAAATAGAGCCTCTTGCTCCTAGATGGTGGACAAAATATATTCCCAGCATCACAATCAGCAGCTTTGGCCCTCTGCATTAGCCCTGTCTGTAGCCCAGTAATGCACAGCCAGCATCAGTATTTATCTCAAGGTGACACTTGTAATGGATGATTGCAGCACTTCTTAATCCATTTATGTAATCCTCTCTGCTTTGCTTGCAGTTATTTTCAGGGTTTAGCAGCAATGAGATGGTTCCTTTCCCAAGACAGAGTTCATTTAATTTAAAACTGGATTGATTATAGCTAAACTTATGATATGTCTTTGCAAAGGAAGAAGAAAACAGCCATCAATTATGCCCAGTAATTATTTAGCATTTATGCAGTTCCCACAGTGTCCTGGGCTCAGCATCTAAGAGTTGGGGTAAAATCCATGCCCTTGAGAATCAAAGGCACGCAGGGCAGAGCATGAGTCCACTTGCCATTTAATTCCTTATTCAAGGGGGTCATCGACCATACGGCCAGCATTTTAGCTGACTTCATGGGGTTAAGTGGAATCTTCATCCATTTGTGCCTTCTTTCATTTCTGTCTCATTCAGATGCATTCTACTGACAGCATCCTTAGCCTTTGACCTCTATCCCAAAAGAGTACTCCTTACTACTCCTCAAACAGTTTTGGTTTAGGACTAAGACATTGAATGGGGCTAAAATCAGAGTAAATCTGATGACAATTGCCTGGCATCTGTGGGATTCCTCCTGCAGTCGCCTGACTGGTGATAAGGGAAGTGCATTCAGAAACGGGATGGAACCCAGGAAAGGACAGAGGACTTGCCTCTAACTGCATTCTTGTGAGAAGATAGTCATGTACGTGCTCATCTGCCAGAGGATTTGAATGCCAAATAGATGGATGATTAGATGGATTTTGAGACCACAAGTTAAAATATAATTTATATAGTACAATGATACAAATTTAACTCAAGTAAAATATTAGTAACTAAATTCTGAAAATTTAGTGTAATGCTCTTAATTCAAAGAACTCCTTATAGACAATCCCCTAGATAATTATTTATATAGAATAATGGCCAAAAGAGAAATAGAAGAGACAGATCTGAAAAAATAAATTCTTTTTAAATTTTTGACCATTTGACTTTAGAGGGAAAAACTGGAGAAACTGAATCAAGATAAATGATAATAACCAGACTGAATACCAGGCACACTGCATTCAATACTTCAAATAGTGCTGAAATAGTAAAGTTACACTACTTACATTTTATAGATGAAGAAACAGAATATAGAGGACTCAAGTAACTTACCAACTAAAAGGAGACATAGCTATGATTTAAATGCTGTTGTAATTGAACTGCAGAGCCCAAGCACTTAACCACTATGCTATACTGCCATCTAGGATGCAATGCACAAATATGCCTCATATTCACAACCTCCAAATTCCTTGTCCTTTGACATTTTGCTTAACCTTGGAGTTACAATGAAGCTAAAACATTTTATTCATCACATTTACTTGTAGAATTTCACTGTCAGATCAATAAATCAGAATAATTCTCCCTAACGTGTCCCTGATATAATTCAAATTATATTAAGTAATGGCTTAGAGTCAGGAGTTGTTTAAAGTCAGGAAGATATATATATATACATTTGCATGCACGCACACACACACACATATGTTTTTTAAGGTAAAGACAATTATTTTAAATTGCTGAACATTTCATTTTCTTTCATTGGAACTTATTTTTTGCATTAGAAAGGTGCAAGAAAAATCGAACCAAGATTTAGCTAAGTTTTTGAAGGTCTTTTTGTTTTCTCTTTGCTGTTGTTGATTTCTTTCTTTTTTGAAGGGGAACGATAGGATCAAAAGAGAAATTAGATTTTCTGCCTTTGGTATTAGAAAAGGAAATGGCAACCCACTTTAGTATTCTTGCCTGGAAAATCCCATGGACAGAGGAGCCTGGTGGGTTACAGTCAGTGGGGTCGCAGAGTCGGACAGGACTGAGCACGCGACACTCACACTCACCTTTGGTATTTGGGGTAATAGTTGAGGTCCCATGAATAGGGTCAATCCCTGGGTTAAGGCTGTCCTCACAGAATCTCCCCACCCTGCTCCCAAAATGCATGCTGAGTGTTTATGCCACAGTCGTGCACTTGGTTACCCCATGCGTGTGTTTCTTACAGTTGACCTGGACAGGCTCAATGATGATGTCAGGCGTTACAGTTGCACTCCCAGGAATTACTCCGTCAACTTGAGAGAAGAGCTGAAGCTTACCAATGTGGTCTTCTTTCCACGCTGCCTCCTTGTGCAGCGCTGCGGAGGAAACTGTGGCTGCGGAACTGTCAACTGGAAGTCCTGTTCATGCAATTCAGGGAAAACTGTGAAAAAGTATCACGAGGTATGCCGTTTTCAGAATTTTTTTGTCCTTTAGCAGCTACAAAAGTCCTGTAGTCTCTGGGGTGCTGGGAAACTGGGCCACTGCACTGTTTATTCAGGTTTTTCACTGCACAGGGGCACCTCCCAGTGAGATGACTGCAAAATCGTACTTAAGCGTAACTTGCAAAGGCAGGTCCCTGGGGAGGGTGTAGGTCCATCCTGAAGTAGGGATTCCTTTTTGTAACCCTTATTCATAATATATATGCGGGTTGACAACAGTCTTGTTAGCATACACAATCAAATGCATGATGCAATAATCTGAGAGCTTACTTACAGAAATGTAATGGAATTCATTTACAGCATATGACTGTAAATCTAGGTTACTTTAAGAGAATACGAAGAGCTAATCTTCAATTCAGTCAACTCATTGAAAAATGAATCAGGGTAAAAATAGCAAAGTATAAATTGTCAGAAAAGATACTTTGTCGGAGACTTTTTCAATCTCTAAATATGGAAATATTATTCTTCCAGAAGTACTAATTTTTCCTAAATATAACTGAGTGCTCTGGGGAATCAGCTCTGAAATTATGCAAAAGTAAACAAAAGTAAACATAGAGATGTAAGAGAAATGAAAATTTAAGGAGAGCAGCAACTTATAATGATAATAACAGGCAATACACGTAAGCCTTTACAGTGTACCAGACATTACTGTAAGCAGTCATTAGCTCACTTGGCAGTTTCTCCATATGTTGTCAGGGGAGTGCTGTTTGTATTCCCTTTTTATAGATGAATAAACTGAAGCTTAAGAGAGCAGTGGACTGACCAGCGTGACTTGGGCAGTAACTCAGAGAGATGGGACCTAAACTGATCCACTGTTTCTAAAGTCTTTATACTTAGCAACAGTAACACTGAGCGCTCTCATTTTAAATATTTAGCACATTATTGAAGATTAAAGAAAGAGTGGACTTAAGGGGAGTGAGAGCTGCTCTTGACATTGACAGCAACTCGACCACTTCCTGATTATGCAAGCCACTAAAGTTTAGGGAGCCAGTTTTCATGTATGTGAAATAGAATTTAAGAAATTATATGATAACCCATACAGGGTGGCTCTGGGGAATCAAAGCAGTGCATATGAACTGCATTTTGTAAGAGGTAAAATACCATATTGCAATATGTTTAAAATATAAAATACGAGCCAAACACTATTGTTAGGAATTATTGTTTGAGCTGCTTTTCACCAGTATCCATCAAAACAAAAGAATAGATAGGGCTCCCTAAATAAGATCTCCCACTTTACACAACCGCTTTGTTACCCTGAAAACAATAAAACAATAATCAGTTAAGAGGTAATTACTGAGCTAAATGAAAAGGGATTCGTCATAAGTGGTATTTTCAACGTGGGAAAAGTAGGAGCTTGGAGGCCACGATAACCCTGCTTACCTCAGATAGATGCAGACCCGATTTGAGACCTACATAGAGCATGTTTTCTTAGTAACAAGAATTTCTTACTCCACCTCACATTTTTCAAAGGAAAAAAAAAAAATCTGTTCTCATATCCAGAGAATGCTGTTGTCTGTGTTCATTGTGTTTTATTTTTGTATGACCTGATGAACTCTAGATTGGACTTTGTCCTTTGTGTCTAAGAACCTGGATTTTGTAATGTTGAGTCATACACTGAGGACAAATGCAGAATGCAATAATTTGGTTTGTGCTAAAATAAGCCAAGAAGTGACATGATCTTTACCCAGTCTTTACTGTGAGGAAAACATGTAAATTCAGGCCTTTGATGCTTTATTTTCATCTTGACTCTCCTCTCAGAGATAAGATGTAGTTTGATTTTTTTTTTTAATTGCTTATTGCGGAAACACAGAGTTAAACACACACCCAAAAGGGCCCTCACTTCCCAGACAGTTAACTCTGAAAGAATCTAAAGGGTCTTTTTCTTAGGTCTATTGTCTCTCTGCACAGAAGCTGTTACCTATAAATTCCTATTCACAATTAATATCTAGGAGGCAAAGCCCTTGATCTCTTTGTTCAGTCACATGAGTGGGTCTAAAATGTGGAATCTTTTTGAAACTGCTATCTAAAGCATCTCTGTGAAACGTGTCATGATATTTTTACTTCTCGGAGTCTGCTGAGCTCTGTGCAAAATCACTCTGCTGAGTTGTGGACAAAAGGACAAAGAGCATCAATCACTCCGTCAGTTACTGCACACCTGGAACACACACGTTTAGGAGGCTGGCACGTTTTCCCCAGCCTCCTAAAATACCCCTGAAGTATGTCCCAGGCGTCACTCTATCCAGTCCCCTGGAAAAGAGCAGGAGACTCGTTCCAGCTCCAGAAATAGGGGTTGCTTGGGCAGAGTCTTGTGAGGGAAGGATCCTTGTCTTCTCTTCTGTTAGTTTTTTGCCTGTAGTCTTAACTCAGGGAAATGAGAAACTGGTCTCCCTGCCTCCTGGTTGTAACTGATGAGATGGGAAATGAGTTTTTATGAGAGATGAGCACCCTTAAGGGGGTGACTAGAACTTGCCACCTAAGCAGAACTCTTTGACTCTCCACAGATATTTCAAGGCTCAACATTAAGGAATAAAATCCAAGAAATTAAATGTATAATTATAAAATTATCAATAATTAGAAATTATAAATAAAAGGAAGTTTCATTGCTCTTTCCCCAGGTCACATGACTTCTCCTTATAGAGATCTGAGCATTTTGCACTGTGCAATAAAATGCTCCATCTGTACAATTCCCTCTTCTGAAAAGTTTATAGGTATCCTGCTAAAGTATTTTTCCTCTTTCCTAGCAACCATTCCTTCTCTTGGAATATATAGAATATAAAAAATACTTTTGGTGGGGATTTTTAAAAAGAGAAAATTCCAGAAAACATACTCTGTAGACAATTAGAGGATGCTATTATTTTCATTCTTATTTTCGCTTCTTAATGTATAATGAAAGGATGTTCCCTAGAAATATATTGACCTTTTAGATTAATACTTACTATTGTATTTTTTTAAGCATTTGGTCTCCTGGCTATGTCCATTCAGTCAACAGCCAAACGCTTAGGAGGCAACAGGAAAAGACAAGTTAATGTTCACTGTCCTACCTCTCATGATTTTGTCCCAATGCTGGCAAAACTGCATTATCTGTTAGAACTTTCTGCAGTGATGAGAGTTCCATATCGGTACTATCCAATCTAGTAGTCACTAACAACATGTGGTTACAGAGCACTTGAAATGTGTGTAATGCAAGTGAGAAACTGAATTTTTATATTTTATTTAATTTACACTAATTTGAATGTAAATAGCTGCCCATGGTCAGGGGCTCCCATGGTGAACAGCATAAGCTGAGACACAGCTCTGTCTCTGGCACCTACAGCATCTAAACCGTTCCAGTCACTTGAACAATGGAAAAAATTACTGTGAATGACTTTTTTAACTTTACATTAAATATAAGAATTTTGTACTAAAAATTTGTTGCCCATTAAACATAAGAGGTAGAAGACATAAGCAGATATTTATGTATGAAATGAAAGATTGATTGGAGATAATAAAATATTGAGATTTAGACTTGAGATAAAAGAATGGTACTTTTAATTTTTACATGTTTTAAGCATCTGTCATTGAAACAAATTTAGCTAAAATTGCAAATTGAGACCAAGAAGACAGGAAAACAATATTTTTCCAAAAGTTTCTACTCTATGGCAAAGGCAACATATTTGAGGGTTATGATTATAACAAAAGTCAAAAAAAATTTTATTCTTTTTCTGGAAACAGCATTTCTAGAGCTTATGTAGTCTCCCTACTTCTTTCTCCCTCTTTGAATGAGACCTTGAGAAGATTCCCTTGCAGCCCTTTCCTGCTCCTATAAGAGACAAGACAATAGAGACAAAGCAAATCATACAACCGAAGAGAGAATATGTGGATTCCCATGAAAGGCCACCTTGGACCAGCCACCTAAAACTCCCCAGGGCCTCGGGTTTCCTCTTTTACTCCCCATGATAACCTACAATTTTGAGTTCCCAGACAGATCTGAAATTATATGATATCTGTTCACCACTCCCTAAATCTTATCTTGCTGAGATTGTGTTAGGAATATAAACAAGTTGGTGGTTGAAATGCTAAGAAAATACAAAAGAACAAAGATATGATCTGGAACATTTAATGTGTACAGACTATGTATGTATAAAACAGTTATCCACTCAGTAACACCTGTGCTGCTTATCTCTTGGGGATCTTGGGACAATGAAAGCCTCTGAAGGCTGTAAAGCACTCAACAGATGTGGGTGGAATATCCTGAGAGTGTGGTCAGACTTGCACCCTTCTGACTCCCTTAGAGCCTTGATGATTTACTGGTGCCGGGACCCTGTGAGTACAGCAAAGTGCATACATCCTTTTCCTTGTGGATCTGGATTCATATTAGGCCTTCTTGCCAAAGCTGAGCAAAGCTGCCTTCAGGCATGATACTCCCCAACTAGACAAAGACCCATTTGTGACGCGAATGATACTCAGTGTTAATGCTGTGCTCTGAAACTTGGTGCCCAGCTCAGCTTCCATCATGTTTTCTGCAATTGGTGGGCTGAACATGTAGTCATTAATCCTCTAAAACACTGTCAAAATCATTTACCTAGTTACGTCCTCTAAAGGAAGAACTGCAGCTGAATAGACTCGAGTGCTCACAAGAAAATTTCGATTATAAGTAAATATTCACAGATGTCAAGATTGCCTTTTCCAAATTCATGAGGGTTGTATAGACCCACGTTATAAGCCCGGCCTTTAGTCACCTTCATACCTAGCTTGTCAGAGAAGCGTTGCTGAACTCTGTTATTTGTGTCTTTCTTATTGAGGATTGTATCTCAGGACTTGGTATCACTCCTTCCCTTACAACTCTCAATCTCCCTTGAAACTATTACTTCCAAGTTGTGCAATTACCCAGGTAGAAAATAATATGTTTTCTCATCTCAAAATATTTTTGCTTGTAGTCACTTTAGGTTTCAGAAAGGTTGACTATAAGACCTTAAAAATCTTAACTGTATGCACATTTTTATAGTCTATAAGCATGAAAGAAATCATAAAGTAAGGAAAAATATGAAGCTTTTCTTCTTAAGAAAGTGTGTATACTGAATGCTGCCTGCTTTAGAAGTTGGGTGAATCTTAAGTAAACCCTTAATGATTCAAGTTTATACAGTGCACATGTCCTAAAATATGTATTTGTGATCCTACATCAGCCATTAATTTGAAAACTATTACAAGGCCTTAACGACCTTTCTTTAATATTTCCAATAAACAAGAGCCCAACTCAGCATGTAGCATTTCTGTCTAATATTGTTTTATTACTGTAATAACTTCATGGCAATGATTCATTCAGTGCTTTATTGGCAACAAAGAGTAATTGTAGTAAATATCTTTTGTGATATGGTAATTTGCAAGCTGAGCATCTTTGATTCTGTGTAGTGGTATGAAAGCCACCAACTGCTTCAGTCATTCACCATTTAATAAAAATCAACTTTCCCTGGCTTCATGTGGTTTTCCAGATGGTGGAGAAGGGTCAAGAATGCCATTTGCACCCATAGGTGATAAGAAATGGCTGGCTGCTCCTCCATGGATTTTTCTTTCAGCGTGTATGCTTGCAGCAGTGAATCATAGAGCAGAAAATAGGAAAGCATTTTGTGACGGTACCTATTAGTGAGTGTCCTACAGCGACTGTAATTAATTCAGTGGTTCCTTCCCTTGAAAGGTGAAAAGATAACCCAGAGACAGTTTGCTTTCTCAGATAAAGGCTTTTCATTTTTCTTTTAACTTTTTATGCTCTCTCAAATCAGCTTTGCTTTCTTCCTCCTTTCAATGCTGTGTACCTGAACCTAAGACTATTACATGGTCTGAAAGCTTTGAACATCAGTGCTGTGATCAGCCAGCAAAGCAGTCCAATTTCCACTTTGTTCAAACAGTGCTTTCCTGTCTTGTCTGGAAAAGTGTCTGCCAATTCATTTTTCTCCTCTTATCAGCAAAACACATATATACTGGGCTAACGTGGCTTAATATAAAACACAGGGAAAATCCCTGAACAATCAGGAGACCAGTTAGAAAAAATTGGCCAGGCATGGCTTTTACCCCCAAGCACACACTTTCATTTCTTATCAAATGAGGAAGCAAATCAACGGAGCACTGATTTTACAGATGTCAGTCATGGCAACTTATTAGGCTTTGATAATGGTATTTTATTTATTTTTTAAGTATAAATTTATTTATTTTAATTGGAGGTTAATTACTTTACAATATTGTATTGCTTTTGCCATACATCAACATGTATCTGCCACAGATATACACGTGTTCCCCATCCTGAACCCTCCTCCCTTCTCCCTCCCTGTACCTCTGGGTCATCCCAGTGCACCAGCCCCAAGCATCCAGTATCATGCATTGAACCTGGACTGGCGATTCATTTCATATATGATATTACACATGTTTCAATGCCATTCTCCCAAATCATCCCACACTCTCCCTCTCCCACAGAGTTCAAAAGACTGTTCTATACATCTGTGTCTCTTTTGCTATCTTGCATTCAGGATTATCGTTACCATCTTTCTAAATTCCATAAATATGCGTTAGTATACTGTATTGGTGTTTTTCTTTCTGGCTTACTTCACTCTGTATAATCAGCTCCAGTTTCATCCACCTCATTAGAACTGATTCAAATGTATTCTTTTTAATGGCTGAGTAATACTCCATTGTGTATATGTACCACTGCTTTCTTATCCATTCATCTGCTGATGGACATCTAGGTTGCTTCCATGTCCTGGCTATTATAAACAGTGCTGCGATGAACATTGAGGGTACACGTGTCTCTTTCAATTCTGGTTTCCTCGGTGTGTATGCCCAGCAGTGGGATTGCTGGATCATAAGACAGTTCTATTTCCAGTTTTTTGAGGAATCTCCAAACTGTTCTCCATAGTGGCTGTACTAGTTTGCATTCCCACCAACAGTGTAAGAGGGTTCCCTTTTCTCCACACCCTCTCCAGCATTTATTGCTTGTAGACTTTTGGATCGTAGNAGACTTCTGGATCGCAGCCATTCTAACTGGTGTGAAGTGGTACCTCATTGTGGTTTTGATTTGCATTTCTCTAATAATGAGTGATGTTGAGCATCTTTTCATGTGTTTTCTTTGGAGAAATGTCTATTTAGTTCTTTGGCCCATTTTTGATTGGGTCATTTATTTTTCTGGAATTGAGCTGTACAAGTTGCTTGTGTATTTTCGAGATTAGTTTTTTGTCAATTGCTTCATTTGCTATTATTTTCTCCCATTCCGAAGACTGTCTTTTCACCTTGCTTATAGTTTCCTTTGTTGTGCAGAAGCTTTTAATTTTAATTAGGCTCCATTTGTTTATTTTTGTGTTTATTTCCAGTATTCTGGGAGGTGGATCATAGAGGATCCTGCTGTGATGTATGTTGGAGAGTGTTTTGCCTATGTTCTCCTCTAGGACTTTTATAGTTTCTGGTCTTACGTTTAGATCTTTAATCCATTTTGAGTTTATTTTTGTGTGTGGTGTTAGAAAGTGTTCTAGTTTCATTCTTTTACAAGTGGTTGACCAGTTTTCCCAGCACCACTTGTTAAAGAGATTGTCTTTAATCCATTGTATATTCTTGCCTCCTTTGTCAAAGATAAGGTGTCCATAGATGTGTTGATTTATCTCTGGGCTTTCTATTTTGTTCCATTGATCTATATTTCTGTCTTTGTGCCAGTACCATACTGTCTTGATGACTGTGGCTTTGTAGTAGAGCCTGAGTCAGGCAGGTTGATTCCTCCAGTTCCATTATTCTTTCTCAAGATTGCTTTGGATATTTGAAGTTTTTTGTATTTCCATACAAATTGTGAAATTATTTGTTCTAGCTCTGTCAAAAATACCATTGGTAGCTTGATAGGGATTTCATTGAATCTATAAATTGCTTTGGGTAATATACTTGTTTTCACTATATTGATTCTTCTGTTCCATGAACATGGTATTTTTCTCCATCTATTAGTGTCCTCCTTGACTTCTTTCACCAGTGTTTTATAGTTTTCTATATATAATTCTTTAGTTTCTTTAGGTAGATATATTCCTAAGTATTTTATTCTTTTCATTGCAATGGTGAATGGAATTGTTTCCTTAATTTCTCTTTCTATTTTCTCATTATTAGTGTATAGGAATAAAGAGAGCAGTCATCATCTGCTCAGCTTCTTAGGAATCACTTTCTTCCCCTGAATAGTTCAACCTCCAGATCTGGCTTATTAGGGCTGTAAAATAGTGACTAATATTAGAGAAATTCTTGGCAAAGTTACAGGAACCCAAGCTTTAAGCTCTTCCAGGGTGTTCTGACCAAGTGTGGCACTGGAGGGCTTTCCCATCTATCGTAGCAGGGTATTTAATATCCCCAAATGCAATATACACTGCATTCATGCTTTGGTTACTTAGTTTTCCATGAAGAAGCAACAGTTTTTACTCTCTTTAGAGGTGAAGCAGGAGTGAACACGGGAGGAAAGAAAGGAAAATATCATTATCACTCTGCTCTCAATACTTGAAATTCTGTTCCAAAATCATAAAAGACTTGCAAGTGATGCAAAGCATAGGCCACTTCATTTTGGCCTCTGGTTTGGTTTGTTTTGCGCCCCTCCCCTTGTTGGAGGTTGGGGTAGCAGTGATGTAGGGAGGAGACAGGAAAGAGGCCGTGAATACAGGTTCCCATATCGTGACATGGCAGCGTTACCCACCACAGCCACCGGAGTGCATCCCACTGGACACCTATTGTGTTCCCAATGTTGCTGACCAGAACAAACTCCACCTTCCAGGTAAGGGCACACACTGTGCCACGTGGAGACAAACACTGGTGACACCAGTCACTGACTCTGCAACCTTAGTCTCTCTCTTCCCTTATCTGAAACAGTATTAGAAAAGTACCTATATCATAGTGTTAAAGTGATACGCAAAACGTTTAACACTTCCAGTCATAACAGTGTGTGGCATCTAACAAATACTCAAAAATGTTAGTCATTATTTTTGCTATCCTTGCCCTCAAAGCATTTGTTAATAGAGAGAAAGCATATGTCATATGAAACTATGTGATTCATAGTGTATGTTCAGTGGAATTTAGGTAATGAGGATAATATAATTATCAAAACTGGCACTATCAAACTATCAAAACTGGCACTGGGACTAGCTTTACCATAATCTGGTATTTTTGTGCCTCCCTCATGAACTCTTCTAGGCCATCCCTTCCCACCCCATCCCCCAACCCCAGTTTGTACTCACAAAAGTACAAATATCCTTTTGAAGCTCTTCTCCAAATGGGACAAGGTATTTCACACTGTGTTATTAGAGCCCAGGTTCCTTACTTTACTGAACATTGAACAAATGACCTGCTCCACAGAACTCTTACGTAAAAACAGGCTAAATGTTGGGACTCACCTGGTGGTCCAGTGGTTAAGAATATGTCTTGCAATGCAGGGGACACAGGTTCAGTCCCTTGTCAGAGAACTAAGTTCCCACATGCTGTGGAGTAATTAAGCCTGCATGCCACAACCGCTGAGTCTGTGCACTCTGGAGACTGTGTGCCACATCTAGAGTGTCTATGCACCCCAGTGAAAGCTCCTGCAAGACCCATTGAAGATCCCATGCACCACAACTAAGATGCAATGCAGCCAAATAAATAAATATCACCCCCTCAGTGTTTTGAAAAGGCAAACGCTAAAGTAAAGTGGATGCATGGGGACTGAGGGCTCTAGGCCTGTTTTCCTAGTAGGTGGTTTTGATTTGCTTATAACTTGAAACAGGTAACATAAGGATGAAGACATTGCTAGGGAGACAATCCAGTAGAAAAATTGGAACAGGGGGACATGCCATGAAAAGTTATACAGCCTAGAAAATAAGATTTCCTTGCATCTAATCTTCATCTTGGAGCAAAGTACACGAAGCATCAGGGCCCCATTTCAGTTCACACGTGTGCCTGCCACACCTTTGAGATACAGAAGGAAGCTGCAGCTGCATTAGAGATGCGTTGGTCCTTGGGTCCTAGTGTGCTGGAAGCCTAGAGAACACACTGCTCTCAGGTCCCCGCTGACAGAAAGCCTGGCACCTGGCCTCCTCAGTTCTCCAGCCTATACACTGTGAGTAAGACGCCTTCTCTATGACAATGTTTGTCTTGGGACAGACAAAATAGTACATATGTGCAAATTTTTTAAAAACTACAAAATGCTACATAGTTGTATGGTAGTATCATGCAGAGTTTAAAGTTGAAAAGGGAAAATAGAACAGAATAAAAAATTAAAGCTAACAGGAGACTAAGAATATAAATAAAGAAGCAATTAAGTTGACTGTATATGGAAAACAAGTATTTATGTATATTGACTTTAAGTGAAGAAAATATTGAAGCAAATATTCAAATGAAAAAATTCAAGTGAAGCAAAAACTGAAGCAAATATTGACTTCAGTGAGGGCCACAGTAGGGAAGAAGGGTTAGCTTCTATTTAAACTTAATTTTTTTTTTAAATCACATTTACACCTATTAATGTAAAAATGTAAGGATGTGATTTATTCAAGAAATGTTGGATTGTTTTAAAGGTATAATATGCAAATATTTTAGTGGAACATGATCCATTTTGAATTGTAAAGGGTATTATTCAATATAGCTTAACAAATATGTAAGAACATACACACATTTTCAGTTATTTATGACCACTAAGGAGGCAGAATGTCTTACCTCACCCGCATGTTTAGCCACACCAGCATTTTTGCAGGGCAGGGCAGGGGTGGCACACTGGGCCCTTGCTGCTGCACACGGGCTTTCTCCAGCTGTGAGCAGGGGCTGCTCTTCAGTGGTGCAAGGGCTTCTCACTGTGGTGGCCTCTTGTTTACAGAGCACTGGCTCCAGGCGCAGGCTCCATGGTTAGGGCACAATGTTCAGTTGCCCTGTGGAACGTGGGATCTTCCCAGACCACTGGCTGGCAGATTCTTAACCACTCTCCAGGGAAGTCCCCATACCAGCATATTAGGTCACAACTGTATTCGTTGTCCTGCCTGCAGAGTGTTGTCTCAGCATTGTATTTATCCATAACACATGCTTTAGTCAGAAGACTCTTTGTGATATTAATAATATTTGGGACAGCACTTGGCACAAAGCAGGCCCTTAGAAAGTTATCAGTAAACACATGCTCAGATACCTGTGCTTCTCATGACCCTGCACATAGGTAATGCAGGAGGCATTACTCTGTGATCAGTGGATTCTATTACTTTAAGGAGTCGGTGATTGTCTGTAACAATATTTGTACTTGTGCATTCTAATATTGAGCCCATAGATTTCATTGGATCCTCAAAGGCTTAAGAACCAGTTTTCATAAAGAGAATAAGTGGTATGAAATTGAGTTAAATCCCAGGTACTTTCTAACAGGAAATGCTTCTTGTCCTAGGTGTTAAAGTTTGAACCTGGCCATTTCAAGAGGAGGGGCAGAGCGAAGCACATGGCTCTCGTTGACATCCAGTTGGATCATCATGAGCGGTGCGACTGTATCTGCAGCTCAAGACCACCTCGATAAGAGACTGTGCATGTACTTTCATTAAACACAAAAGAACCTTTATTTTAAGGAGGGTGTGGTAAGAGACCTCTTTCCCACCAGCAACCAAACTTACTATTAACCTGAAAAGCAATGAATACAAGTGGTTGCTGACTTTCAATCTAGCTTTGTTAGTGCCATGACAAGTAGAAAGGCGTATCATCAACTTCTGTATCCACGAATATAGGATTGCATTTAATAATAGTGTCTGAGGATATATGTCATCTCCATGTCTCTTTGTAAATAGACCAAATGGTTTACTCAGTATATATAACCAGGTACACCAGAGCTTACATATGGTTTAATTATTTAGACTCTTAAAATCTGACAAAATAAGGGACATAGTAAATACATTAAACATATCTTTGGAAGATTTGGAAGACTAATTTGTTTATTTTTAAGTTTTGAATCACAAAACAATTTTGGATCTTGCTCTTTTAAAGAAAGCACCTTTTATATTAAAAATCCAACAAATGAGCATTTCTTGTGCATACATCTTAATTATAAAAAGAGGGAAATATGGTTTCTGGGAAAAGATACATTCCTAGCCATTTTTCTCATGAGATGTACTACATACTTACCTATATAGACAATAATTACCCATCTCCAAAAGCATGTCATCGTAATATAGGTGCTTTAGAAATAAAGCCCTTAAGTCTTCTCTTAGTGTATCTTGCCGAGGCATGCAAACTCATTAACACCTGTCTTCAAAAAATTCTCACAAGGTTTGTTATTATTATCCTATGAGAGAAAATGTGTAAGCTGAAGCAGAATTTTGAATTGTTTCTTCTCAAAACCTCTCCACAAAAGTAACTCCTTTGGAGAATGTCATGGGGACTCTGTATGAGCCTTTCAAAATAATGGTCACTGAAAAGTTTGAGAAGTTGAAAGTAAAAATATGTGAGCATTGAAATATTAACATAACTGGGAGTGGGATGGAATATTTGATTGGGATCCATATTTGGTAATGACTCATACTCTCCAGATTATGCCAATTAATTTTATGTATCTTGCTTTTGTGTTCCTATCTCTCCCATATCTCTTCCATATATATATAATGATTCATAAACAGATATATATATATATATCATTATGGGCTTCCCTGGTAGCTCAGACGGTAAAGCGTCTGCCTGCAATGTGGGGGACCTGGGTTCAATTCCTGGGTCGGGAAGATCCCCTGGAGAAGGAAATGGCAATCCACTCCAGCACTCTTGACTGGAAAATCCCATGGATAGAGGAGCCTGATAGGCTACAGTCCATGGGGTCACAAAGAGTCAGACATGATGGAGCGACTTCTTCAGTCTTCAGTCTTCAGCATGAGTCATTATTAAATGAGACAATGTGTGTGTGTGTGTGTGTGTATATATATATATATATATATACACAATGGCATTTTATATTTGGCAAGCCATCATGGATTACTTATACCCCAGAAGCTTTTGTGCATTAAAGCCACCCAATTTCATTGACATAAATTCCTAACTGTGTACTCACTGTTCAATTCAGTTGAATTCCTGTTTCTGAACCAAGTGAAAGGAGACCTGGGGTCTCTGGTTCTTTCCAAATCTATGGCACTTGTTCTAAGAAGCCTCACTGCAATTTGTGAGAGCACAAGGTTGGCCCTGCTCTACCCTAGGAAATGGTTTTTGCATTGGTAGTTATTATTGGTACTTAGAGTAATTTTTCCTCCTTGGCTCCTTAATGTCTGTTAAGGCCTCAGGGACTGACTGCAGGCGTAGGAAGTGATTCATCATTCTCCAAAACAAGACTTTAAGAGAGCAATATTGAAATCAAGATAGCTCTGGAGCCGCTCAGAGAGAAGGACATTTTTCTTCTCACCTTGAAAGAAAAAAGGAGAGCTGGTTTCTTCCCTGAGACCAGGGCCCTACTGAACACAAACGAGTCGAATGAGGGATGTGTAACTGGGGCTCATTAAGTCTCAGTGTTAGATGAGCAGCCTATATATATTTGGATTTCTGAGCATGATGCTTTCAGGACCAAGTTCTCAAGTATCTTTAAGAGCTCATTTCTGCTCAGCTCTTTGAAAAGTCAATGCTTATTGAAGATATTCCTTCAAAATTTCCCTGAAAGTGTTCTGTGTTTTTACCTCAAAGGATGGCTGGTAAAAATAAATACTCTATTGTTGAGTTGTCCGAAATCCAAAGTGCAGTCAGAAAGAGCACAGCCAGACCCTTTAATAATCAGTAACCATTCTTTCCCTGCAAGCCTCTTGAAAGCTTCCTGTGAAAACATAGGATTGCTGGACCAAAACCAAAATTTGAGTTATATCACTCTAACTTGCTCAACTGTTAAGTATGAAAAATTAGAGTTTTCTACCCAGTTTTCAGTAAACCTTCCAAGCTGCAATAACCAGGATGGTTTTCAGTTAAAGCCCTATCTCGACTTTTTATTTATTAGCTGCCATGTAAGCATGCAGTCTCACTCACTTCTTTTTTTTCTTTCCTGAGTGTTTTATTAAAACTTCTCCCTTGGTTATCTGTTATCTATTGCACTTCCAACATGTAGCCAATAAATCTGCTTCATTGCCATCAAAGGAATAAAAAGCTCACCGTACAAATTACATTTCAAAACAAATCCTAATAAATCCTCATTTCTGTGTGGCTCACTCACCTGGAATAATGCCTTCTGTTCAATATGTTATAGGGCAGAGCACTTTCATAAGTAGAAATTTTTCTGTTTTTTTTTTTTTTTTTGGTTATATTAGTAACATGCAGCTTTTTCCTCTCATAGTGTTTTCTGTAACAAATGTAATTTGCCTCTTATCTTCATGAAAAATAAATATCGCTTACAAACAAAGCTATTCCATTATTTAGTACTCAACTGCAAGTTTTGAAAGGTGCACAATGATACAGACTTACTTCCCCAAATACATGCAGCTGTCTAACAAGGTTGGGGGCGTTCTGCGGGCCTGGTTTTAGAACATTGTTCCCTGAAAACAGGCTTTTACCCTGTCCCTTCTGGAAGCCATTGGAAACTGGGAATGGAATGGGACTTGAGTTGTGTGTTGTTTTTTTTTCACTGCTCTTGGTGCTTCTTTGTTTGACTGTTTGTCTCCCTGCAGGCTTTTAGTAGAAGATATCCTCCTCTGACATTTTTGCTTTGGAGAGTCCACAGGCTCTCTCCTTTTGGGCCTGAAATCAATAACGTTATGTTCACCCTCACACCCTCACCCATCTAGATGACCACCACAGCTGGTGGGTCAGTGTTAACCAGATTTTTTATTCCAATATGAGTTTATTTCATTATTTAGAACCAACGCCCTCAACAGAATGCCTAAACCTGCAAGATACTTTAAATGATCCCAAATATTTCAAAATACTAGATTTGAAGATCATGTATAGTTTTCCCTTATAACATGAGTGCTTTCAGTAAATTACAAACCAAACCATGTAAAATTATGTGAAGGCAGATGATCAGTCTGGTAGCATTTGTAAGAATTCCTGGGAAGTGATCTGTGGGAACTGGGGGCTTTTCCTCCAAGCAGGTGGAGGCTGAAAGTGTCTTAGTGCATTAGAAAGAAAGCTAGAAGGCCTTGGATATAGTGACAAATCTGATACTTTCTGGACCTGCTTAGGGGCTACTCTCCTATAGAGTTTGGAGTGTGCCTTGTTGGTGGGGGAGGTGGAGAGACAAAGCCTAAAGAGAGCTCATCTTCCTGTAAGAACTTTTGCTTTTGCTTGTAGCCTTGGTCTTCACCATCCCACTGAAGACAGGATGGCAACTGCAGTGTTGGGGGAAACTCTGCCACTTTATTTAGTTCAATAGTGTTGGGTTTAGGGGAAAAGGGAGTAGAGACATGTATTTTGTGGCAAGAATCAATTTTACCACTGGAAATACCAGCTAACATGGAGTCAAAGTATGGGAGAAAAATGGGCAAGGATAGGTAGAGTAGTTTATTTATATAACTTGGATTTTTATGACAAAAATCATACTAGTCATAGATATATAAGCAGTATTTTAATGCAGATACATTAAGAATGTTATTTTACTTCCTGAAATGCACATGTGTCCAGTTTTCTATTAAGAGTAACTCAGTAGATGTCCAAATTGTTCATATTTTCCTAGGGTCCTCTGGTAGAACATTATGTTAATAGATTAGTATTCATGCCTGAAATCCTAGGAAACACAATTTTGTTTATTGATAGCTCTGATCAAATATGCTGGAAGAGAGACTATTTATAATCACTGGTTTTACTGTCATTCACTTGAATTCTATTGTTTTTAATGATCAACTTAAAAACTACATAGGCCTTTAAAACTTAACACACTGAGATATCTCCTGAATATTGTAGTTAAACATCAGCAATGGATAAGCAGCTAACCACTTAATTTAAGATTTTGAGCTTTCTGTTCTTCTTACAGTTCAGAATTTACAAGTTAATCTTTATCTTTTTAAGTAAACTGTATTTGTATAGATATCTCTAAGAATTCTTGAGCAGAACACATTAGAAGAGAGTATGGAGCTGAGTCCATAATAAATGCTAATATACTCAGTGCAGCAAGTCATGGGCCAAGAAATCTTCATTTTCTAATAAAGGCGTTTGATTTTCTAATTATTTTAAACTGCTAAGTGCTGGTTTCCAGGCTTAGTGGCCAGGAAAAAAACATTAAAATCACCCTTGGGTTCAATTATATTTTAAATAATCCCTGGTATGCAAATTCTCTTGTAAGAACTAAAGTCTCAGGTAATATTCCTTAATCTCCATTTTTGGTTGAGGAAATATTACAAATTCATTCTCTTCTGGTATCTTCTAGCCTTTCCTTTTTTCTTTGTGATTTCCGTATCTCTCCTCTTCTGACCAGTTTCTATCCCCCAGTCTTCAACTCAGAGAAAGTCAGGATGAGTGTGCACTTTAGTATGCGAGACAGCAAAAGAGACACAGATGTATAGAACAGACTTTTGAACTCTGTGGGAGAGGGAGAGGGTGGGATGATTTGGGAGAATGGCATTGAAACATGTATACTATCATGTAAGAAATGAATCGCCAGTCTAGGTTCGATACAGGATACAGGATGCTTGGGGCAGTACACTGGGATGACCCAGAGAGATGATATGGGGAGGGTGATGGGAGGGGGGTTCAGGATTGGGAACTCATGTACACCTGTGGAAGATTCATGTCAATGTATGGCAAAACCAATACAGTATTGTAAAAAAATAATTAAATTTAAAAATAAATAAATAAAAAATAAAAGACACAGGAGGTGGGGTCATTTGAGGAGATCAGATCCAATGCATGGTTTACCAAGTGAGAAATTAATAGGCTAAAAATTGCCAGCTGTTAAGAAATCACTGTTGTGGGAATTAAATACATTAAGTGAATATTTCCCAATATTTTCCATTTTTATATAAACTTGAGAATATGGTGTAGATATTTATGACTTCTACCAAAAGAAATTTGGCCATAGTCAATATAGGGGAAACTGGTTAAATGTTTCACATATTCATATGAGGCATGCTTTAGACTTCAAAACACAAGATCTACAGCAGGGGATAAAACTAGAGCAAGATATTCTAGGTGAAATAAACAAACATAAAAACTAAAGATTCCCCAGCAAAAGTACATGAGCTAAATGTGGACGGTTCAAAGACTAGTGAGTAAAGTATCAGAAAGGAAAGGAATCTATATACAGGAACAATGGGTTATATGTTTGAAAAGGTAGATAAGTACCTGATTATGCAAAATCTATGGATGGTTAGCAAAAACTCTGTCTTTTACATGTGGGAGAGGAAGCCAGGGAGGCTTCTGGGCATGGTGTGGGCTTCAAGTGCCATATGCATCAGAGACAGAGTTAGAAGGCCCTGGGTATAGTAACAAGTCTGCCACTTCCTGGATGTCTTTTCTTATTTACAAATTGGCAGGATAAGATGTTTCCTAGGTCCTTCCCATAGATCAGTTCTGCAGTTCTGTATTTTGGAAAGTGGCAATCTGCAGGAAGGACAGAGGTGGATACAAGTGATAAACCTCCTAAAGTTGTAGTGAAACCAAGTCCCCCTAAAACTGAAGTCCTCTGCCACCCCTCAAGATGGAGAAGTATCAGAGAAAATGGGGGATTGAAACTGTGCAGGATCCTGTGTTTTCCCTTCCACCCCAGGTACAGATACCTTTCTTTGTCCCCCATTTCCTGTTTATAGGAGAAAGGTTTCCATCTCCTAGACCTTCCCTGTGTTCCAAAGGGCAGATTCAAACAGTTACTATTTAGGGGAGTGAGGGAATGCTGGAAGAATGGTAGTGCAGGATGGGACTTGAGCCTGGTCCCTCCTGGGGGCATGTGTGTAACAATTCGATATATAACTCTGAGCTCCTCCCCAAGCGGAGGGTGATTACATCAGGCTTAAAATAAACACTTGGACCTAAGACTGGCTGGAACCAGAAGGCTGATGATTGAGATCCCTGTTACCTCACCACCACCAAATCAGAGGAGGGTTCTACACTCTGCAGTGCTACCTCTCCCCAAATTTTGCTTATTAAAACTTTTTCCCTAAAACCTATCAGTGAGTTCACGTTTGAATGAGAGCGGCCCCATACTCCTTGCATGGTCCTATAACAAATGTTTTCTTGGCTCCATACTCGTCCATTTTGGTTTGTTTGGTCTTAGTTTATGTCAGGCACACGAACTTGGGCATGACAACGTTAGGAGTGAGAGAGGACAAAAGTGAGACCTCAGACACTAGAAGGTGTATAGGGCCTTGTGGTTATCCAGCATGTGTATTAAAAATCTCTGTCATTGTTGTTGTTCAGTTACTCAGTCCTGTCTGGCTCTTTGCAACCCCTTAGGCTGGCACAGCATGCCTGTCCTTCACCATCTCCTGGAGTTTGCTCACATGCACGTGCATTGAGTAAGTGATGCCACCCAACCATCTTATCCACTGTCACCCCTTCTCCTCCTACCTTCAATCTTTCCCAGCATCAGGGTTTTTTTTTTTCCAGTGAGTCAGCTATTCACATCATTTGGCCAAAGTATTGGAGCTTCAACTTCAGCATCAGTCCTTCCAACATATATTCAGGGTTGATTTACTTTAGGATCGACTGGTTTGATCTCCTTACAGTCCAAGGGAGTCTCAAGAGTCTTCTCCAACACCAGAGTTCAAAATCATCAGTTCTTAGGCATTCAGCCTTCTTTATGGTGACATGCTCACATCCCTTCATGACTAAGGGCTTCCCTGGAAGCACAATTGGTAAAGAATCTGCTTGCAGTGCAGGAGACCCAGGTTCAGTCCCTAGGTCAGGAAGATCCCCTGGAGGAGGGCATGGCAACCCACTCCAGTATTCTTGCCTGGAAAATCCCATGCACAGAGAAGCCTGGAGGGCTACAGTCCATGGGTTGCAAGAGTTGGACATGACTGAGGGACTAAACCAGCACCATACTTGCCTACTTGGAAAACCATAGCATTGATTACATGGACTTTAGTCACCAAAGTAATGTCTCTGCTTTTGAATATTCTGTCATAGCTTTTCTTCCAAGGAGCAAGCATCTTTTAATTTCATGGCTTCAATCACTGATTTTGGAACCTAAGAAAATAGTCTGTCACTGTTTCTATTGTTTCCCCTTCTATTTGCCATGAAGTGATGGGACCAGATGCTGTGATCTTCATTTTTTGAATGTTGAGTTTAAAGCCAGATTCTTCACCCTCCTCTTTCACTTTCATCAAGAGGCTCTTTAGTTCACCTTCACTTTCTGCCATAAGGGTGGTATCATCTGCATATCTGAGGTTATTGATATTTCCCAATCTTGAATTCAGCTTGTGCTTCATCCAGCCTGGCATTTTCCATGATGTGCTCTGCATATAAGTTAAATAAGAAGGGTGACAATATACAGCCTTGATATACCTCAGGAGGCAGGTGAGGTGGTCTGATAATCCCATCTTTTAAGAATTTTCCACAGTTTGTTGTGATCCCTACAGTCAAAGGATTTAGCATGGTTAATGAGCCAGAAGTAGATGTTTTTTTTCTGGAATTCTCTTGTTTTTTCTATGATCCAATGTATGTTGGCAATTTGATCTCTGGTTCCTCTGCCTTTTCTAAATCCAGCTTGAACATCTGGAAGTTCTCAGTTCATGTACTGCTGAAGCCTGGCTTGGAGGATTCTGAGCCTGACCTTGCTAGCATGTGAAAATAGCTCAATTGTGTGGTAGTTTGAGCATTCTTTGGCATTTCCCTTCTTTGGGATTGGAATGAAAACTGACCTTTTCCAGTCCTGGGACCACTGCTGATTTTTCCAAATTTGCTGTCATATTGGATGCAGCACTTTCACAGCATCATCATCTTCTAGGATTTGAAGTAGCTCAGCTGGGATTGCATCACCTCCCTTAGCTTTGTTCATAGTGATGCTTCCTAAGGCCCACTGGACTTTGCACTCCAGGATGTTTGGCTCTAGGTGAATGATCACACCATCGTGGTTATCCCAGTCATTAAGATCTTTTTTTGCATAGTTCTTCTGTATATTCTTGCCACCTCTTCTTAATATCTTCTGCTTCCATACTGTTTATGTTCTTTATTGTGCCCATCTTTGCAGGAAATATTCCTTGGTATCTCTAATTTTCTTGAAGAGATCTCTAGTCTTTCCCATTCTGTTGTTTTCCTCTATTTCTTTGCATTGTTCACTTAGGTAGACTTCTTATCTCTCCTTGCTATTCTTTGGAACTCTGCACTCAGATGAGTATATCTTTCCTTTTCTCCTTTGCCTTTCACTTCTTTTCTCAGCTATTTGTAAAGCCTCCTCAGACAATCATTTTGCCTTTTTCCACTTCTTTTTCTTGGAGATGGTTTTGGTCACCACCTTCTGTACATTTTTATGAACCTCCATCCATAGTTCTTCAGGCACTCTATCAGATCTAATCCCCTGAAGCTGTTTCTCACTTCCACTGTATAATCATAAGGGATTTGATTTAGGTCATACCTGAATGGTGTAGTGGTTTTCCCTACTTTCTTCAATTTAAGTCTGAATTTTGCAATAAGTTGTTCCTGATCTGAGCCACAGTCAGCTCTCAGTCTTTTTTTCTGCTGACTGTATAGAGCTTTTCATCTTTGGCTGCAAAGAATATAATCGGTCTGATTTCGGTGCTGACCATCTGGTGAGGTCCATGTATAGAGCTGTCGCTTGTGTTGTCGGATGAGGATGTTTGCTATGACCAATGTGTTCTTTTAGCAAAACTCTGTTAGTCTTTATGCTGCTTCATTTTATACTTCAAGGCCAAAGGTGCCTGTTACTCCTGGTATCTCTTGACGTCCTACTTTTGCATTCCATCAAAGGCAATGCAAAAATAGGAAGTGATGATAAAGCCATTTCTAGGAGGTGCTATTTCCATAGAGTAGGATCAACAAACTACAAGAGAAATTGACAAGAGCATTCAAGGGTCTTAGTTGCTGAATGAGAATGGCAGTGCAGGCTAGGTGGCATCCTGAAGGAAAGAATCATGTGGGTTAGAATTTTCACAGTATTCTGAGAAAACTAGGAAGGCAGGAAAGAGGCTAATTTTGAGAGAAGAGATGTCTCCCAGAAGAGCCAGGTCTTGTAATGTTGACTGGGAGTCATCCTTAAAATGCCAAACCTGAATTCATAAGATACAGAGCAGAATTCAAAGGACATCCATGACCACAGAGAAGAAGAAAATAGGAATTCACAAAGCTCACAATATATGTTCCAAAAATTTGATAAATACTAACCAAGGGCTAGCTTGCCCTCATTAAGTGCCAGACACAACAGATTTAAAGTACAATAAAACAGCTATGTTTCTTGTGCTTATCAAGCTAGATAAGAAAGGGTAGATATTGAACAGGTAAGTAAATGTTCCACTGTATTTGTGAAAATAAAATGTGATGCGAGATGATATTAAAAGGTGGAATTTAGATCAGGTGCACAAAAGGATTCCTTAAGAAAATGACATTGAAGCAGAAACAGAAAGCTGAAAAAATGTTAAATAATATTAACTAGGGGTAAAGTAGAAGGAGATTGTGGCATTAGAAATGAAAAGAAGTGTGACTAGATTAGAGAAATATTTTGAATGTTTAATTCACCAGTTGGTGATGGATTGGGTGTTGAGAGAGAAGTGAAAGAGGATGTCATGAATTTTTCCAAGGCTTCTGGCATAACAAACTAGGCAGATAGAGATGCCATTTTTTGAGTCTGGAGATAGGGAAAGAGAAGAAGGTTTGTATATCAAGAACTCAACGTCAGGTATTAATGCCAAATGGTCTTTGACATGTCCCCGCTGAAGATATGAAGTAGGCAGTTAGGTCTGTGGATCTGGAGCTCAGAAGAGGTGTTGGGAATAAGACGTAAATTTAGGAATCATCAACGTGTAGCTATTAAAAGCCACAGGCATGGTTGAGTCACTTAGAGGAGGGTGAAGACTGAGGAGAAAAAGGATCACAGGGCAATTGAAAGACTATAAAAATATCCTTCCTGAGTGCCAGAGGGAGAAACTGTTCCAAGGGACAAGTTTTATCAAGTATTGCAGAAAAGATGTTGGAGAAAACTGCTGATACAACTGCCCAGAAACACTTCTCCCTACCCCTGCCTCCACCCTCTTTCTGGGAAAAACCACTTTATCTGTAGTGGCACTGTACAATAGAAATTTGCGGTGATGGAAGTGCTCTAATTCTGCACGATTCAGGGCTGTAGCCACAAGCTATACATGCTTGTTAAGCACATGAATGTGACTGTATAACTGAAGACTTTTTAATTGTATTTAATTTTAATTAATTTACAGTTAAATGTAAACAGCCACATGTGACTAGTGGCTATTGTATCAGACAGTGAAGCTCTAGACTCCAGACATCACCTACAAAGTTGCAGCCACAATAACACTTCGTAACAACACAGACACACACACGTGCACGCACATGCCTCAACTGAAAATCCAGGTTGTGGCACCTCATCCGAGCAGGAATTTAAGTGTTTCTCAGTATGCATAAAGCTGAAAAGAGATTTGGACAGCGTTTATTCGGTTATTTGGAAGGTAGGATATAAAAATCATCAGCTATTGGCAGCCACATTCCTTCCAAATAGACCAAAAAAACCAGAAAAAGTCATATTGCAAATAGAGAGAGGGAAGAATGACACCAGCAGAGAGAAGAAAGCTGAGGGTCCTGCGGCAGTCCCTCATTCCTGTGGCTCTTGATTCTGGACAATTCCCTCTTTTGGATTCTCTCAAAATACCTAGTAATGGGCATGTGAATCAGATGGAGAAATATTGTAGAGGGAAGAACTGTGATGAATTAGAAGAAGTTTCAGAATGAAAACTACTTGCTGGAGAGGTTGATTAGTGATTAGAAGGAGAGAAACAGTCAGTTCTTGTCACCATGAGCACTGAGTTAGCAAATACTGAATCATGGCTCCTGGAGAACGTATAAGCTTAGGTTCCCAGAAGCCTCTCTGATCACTACTTTTTCATGAACTGATAGATGCATAACCTTATTTTATGTGTGTTTATGATTAAGGACTTTATTTTAACAAATATTATTGACTCATTAAATTGAACTCACAGCCAACAGCACCATTATTCATGCCTAAATGAAGCTTAGTTTACACACTTATTTGCCTTATTATACTTGGGAACACCAGAAAGCACTTTAGCTACACTTCAGGGCCATTTCAGATGACAAAACCAACAGCACAAAAATGTGAAAACTGTGTCACTAAAAGGATGCTTGTTTATAGGCTGAGAGCTGGAACAAGAGGGCAGAGTGTTCCCTTGTTCACCCTCATCTGGGAACACGTGTTAGACAGCTCAAAATTTTCACCACTCTGCATGTGTCTGCAACTGACCACAAAAATACTTCATGTATTAAGTTTGGAGTTACATTTAAATTTTAGGGAGTGGGTAAATTTGCAAACACAGAAGCTACAGATATTGGATATTGACTGTAATATGTCCACTTATGGAATGTTTGCAATGTGCTCTTTTCCTGATGCTTATATGTATTTGCTTAATTTTCATAATAATCTAGTGATACATGAGTTTTATAAAATTAAAAAATGAATACATTTAACATTTTTATTGTAAAACAATGTTATGTCTATTATGTTTCATAAAGACAAAAAAATAAATGTGAAGCATGGAGAGTTTAAGTATTATTACCCAAGGTCAGTGGGCTTCCCTGGTGGCTTAGCTGGTAAAGAATCCTCCTACAATGCGGGAGACCAGGGTTTGATCCCTGGGTTGGAAAGGTCCCTGGAGAAGGGAACCATTACCCATCCCAGTATTCTGGCCTTGAGAATTCCATGGACTATATAGTCCATGGGATTGCAAAGAGTCAGACACGACTGAGCAACTTTCACTTTCACCCAAGGTCAACAAGTGGTAAACTCCAGGCAGTTCCTCTGCAACCCACATCCTTAATCACACTGCAACACTATTTGTCCAACAAAGGAAATACTTAATACTTTCTTCATAAAGTCTTCCCAATTATAATCCCAAACATGGACCTTGAAGTCATCATTGAACATTCTGGTCCACCTCCATTCATTTAATTAATTATAATTGAGCATATGGTAGGTACAATTCTGGGCTTCCCTGGTGGCTCAGAGGGTAAAGCATCTGCCTGTGATGCGGAAGACCCAAGTTGGATCCCTGGTTCTGGAAGATCCCCTGGAGAAGGAAATGGCAACCCAATCCAGTATTCTTGCCTGGAAAATCCCATGGACAGAGGAGCCTGGAGGGCTACAGTCCATGGGGTCGCAAAGAGTTGGACACGACTGAGTGACTACACTTAGGTACAATTCTAGGCACCAGGTATAATGAACAACAAAATGTTCTAGCTTTCAGGAAACTTGTACCAAGCTAGAAACAGAAAATAAAACAACTAACAAAGAATCTTCAAAATATACAAGCAGCTCATGTAACTCAATGCCAGAAAAAAAGAAAAACCCAATCAAAAAGTGGGCAAAAGATCTAAACAGAAATGTCTCCAAAGACATACAGATGGCTAATAAACACATGAAAAGATACTCAACATCACCCATTATTAGAGACATGCAAATACCACAATAAGGTATCATTTCAGGCCAGTCAGAATTGTCGTTCAGTCACTTAGTTGTGTCCAACACTTTGTGACCACATGGGCTGCAGCACACCAGGCTTCCCTGTCCTTCACCATCTCCCAGAGCTTGCTCAAGACTCATGTCCATTGAGTCAGTGATACCATCCAACCATCTTGTCCTCTGTTGGCCCCTTCTCCTCCTGCCTTCAATCTTTCCCCAAAACCATAGCTTTGACTATATGGACCTTTGTTGGCAAAGTATTGTCTCTACTTTTTAATGCGCCTTCTAGGCTTGTCATAGCTTTTCTTCCCAAGAGCAAGTGTCTTTCAATTTCATGGCTGCAATCACCATCTTTAGTGATTTGGGAGCCCAAGAAAATAAAGTCTCTCACTACTTTCATTGTTTCCCCATCTATTTGCCTAAAGTGATGGGACTGGATGCCATGATCTTAGTTTTTCAAATGTTGAGTTTTAAGCCAGGATTTTCACTCTCCTCTTTCACTTTCATCAAGAGGCTCTTTAGTTCCTCTTCACTTTCTGCCATAAGGGTGGTGTCATCTGCATATCAGAGGTTATTGAGATTTCTCTCTGCAATCTTGATTCCAGCTTGCGCCTCATCCAGCCCAGCATTTCTCATGATGTACTCTGCATAGAAGTTAGATAAGCAGGGTGACAATATACAGCCTTTACCTATTCCTTTCCCAATTTTGAACTAATCCATTGTTCCATGTCCAGTTGTAACTGTTGCTTCTTAACCTGCATACAGGGTTCTCAGGAGGCAGATAGGGTGGTCTGGTATTCCCAGTCAGAATGGCCATCATCAAAAAGTCTACAAATAATAAATGCTGGAGAGGGTGTGGAGAAAAGGGAACACTCTTACACTGTTGGTGGGAATGCAAACTGGTACAGCCACTATGTAGAATAGTGTGAAGATTCCTTTAAAAACTTGAAATAGAATGCCATATGACCCAGCGATCCCACTGCTGGACATACACACCTAGGAAACCAGAACTGAAAGAGACACATGTACCCCAGTGTTCATTGCAGCACCATTTACAATAGCTAGGACATGGGAGCAACCCAGATCTCCAACTACAGATGAATAGATAAGGAAGCCATGGTACATACACACAATTATATTACTCAAATATAAAAAGGAACACATTAGAGTCAGTGCTAATGAGATGGATGGAAAGGAGCCAATTATACAGAGTGAAGTAAATCAGAAAGAGAAAGACAAATACCATATATTAACGCATATATATGGAATTTAGAAAGATGGTAGCAGTGATCCTACATACAGGGCAGCAAAGAAGACATGGAAGTGAAGAACAGACTTTTGGACTCAGCAGGAGAAGGTGAGGTTGGGATGATTTGAGAGAATACCATTGAAACATGTACATTACCATATGTAAAACAGATGACCAGTGCAAGTTCGATGCATGAAGCAGGGCACCCAAAGCTGGTGCTCTGGGACAACCCAGTGGGATGGGGTGGGAAGGAGGTGCGGAGGGTCCAGGATGGGGGGACACATGTATACCTGTGGCCAGTTCATGTTGATGTATGGCAAAAAGCACCATGGTATTGTAATTATTCTCCAATCGAAATAAATAAACTTTTAAAAATTTATATAGTAAGTGCTGTAAGAAAAAAAAAAGCACATTAGACAAAGAAAATCTCTATCCTAAAGAGGTGAGATATTTGCTGAGCTCTAAAGGAGGTGAAGAAATAATAGGTTATAAATAACAGGGAAGAATGTTCTAGGCAAAGGGAATAGCACTTCCAACACCAAGGCAGAGGCACTCTAGAGAAGATGTGAGGAACAGCAAAAAAGAGAGAGTTGGATGAGCCAAAGACTCAGTGGAAAGAAAACAGAAGTGAAAGAAGTAATCAGGGAAATTCATGTGGGGTCCTGAAGGTCACGGTAATGATTTTCAGTTCTGAGTATACTGGAAAGCCCTTGGAGGGTTTCACGCAAGGAAATGAAATAATATGACAAGCTATGAAAAGATCTCTCTCTATGTAGAAAGTTGATCTTAGGAAAGCAAGTTGAAGGTAATAGACCATTATTTAAGGAAACAGACTCAGGAGGGGTAGGAGGCTCCATCTAGGGAGGCTGACATAGAGATATGAGAAGCAGACAGTTTCAGATCATATTTGAAAAGTGAAGCTTTAAATATAGAGCATATGGGAAAGAGAGGATGTCTCCAGGGATCGAGAACTTCCAGGTGAATATTAGAATCTTTCGCCTCAATAGGGGAGGTTGGGGTTGGAGGATGGGAGGATGGGAGCAAAGAGGGTTGGAGGATGGGAGACCTCGTATTTTCCTTCCAACTCACAATCTTTTACTAAATTCTAGATTTCAGGATTCAGATTATTTTTTAAGTTCATTTCTGTGTCTCTGGACAAAGGGTGCTCTCAATATGTAGGAGTCAATCACCTTAGTTATGCTGTGAAATCCTCATTTTCTTAAAAAAAAAAAACTGATTTTCCCCCCAAGCAAACCTTATCTGAACACCAAATAGATCTTGGTTGTTACATAACTAAAATGAAGGTTGGTGTGATAAACTAACTCACCCTGTATATGCACATACCTAAGCAGAGACACTTGAGCATAAAGCTCTGACAGGAAATGGCACGCAGACTGATAAACCGGTTTTGCTGAGAAATCCATCTGGCATGCATCTGAAGTCTGCAGTAGAAAAAAGCATGGGCCAAGTCGCAGACTGATAAACCGGTTTTGCTGAGAAATCCATCTGGCATGCATCTGAAGTCTGCAGTAGAAAAAAGCATGGGCCAAGTCAGCAAGTGTATAAACTGAAAAAAAAAAAAATAGAAGGAAATATTTTGGTCAACTATTTATCCAAACTAAAAATAATTCTCTGAATTCTAATACCTCAAGCTCACCTCTAATTTCCACAGTAACTAAACACATTTCCTGTTTCATCCATAGGAGCAAACATTTCTTCAGCAGACATTTTAACAAAATATATAAACATTTTCACAAGGCTGGGACTAATATGACTTTCCTTTATCCTTTCATGGATATTGAAAGTAGACTAAAAGCCACAGACCTGTGAATAGTATAGGTCTAAATCTGAACATAAATTAGAATAAAGGGAACCAGGCACAGCTTAATCATCATCATAGTACTTACTGGGTCTAAAATATATCTAGCACTTTAATATGACACCTTTTTCTCATTAACCCATTCAACAATTAATGTTCAAGAACCTACTATATTTCAGACACTGTATAAAAGTGCTAGGAATATACCAGTGAATAATACCATTTCAACTGTTATCCTTGTGTTTCTTCTAGTCAAATACTGATATGTAGTCAAACACTGATTATCTGAAACAATTTTTAGAACAAATGTGATCAGTCACTCCACTTCCCTTAAGACAAGGTTTCTCAAGTTCAGAGCTATTGACACTTGGGGCCTGGTAACCTTTGTTGGGAGGGGGTTGCAGCTGCTGCTGCTAAGTCGCTTCAGTCATGTCCGACTATGTGACCCCATAGATGGCACCCACCAGGCTCCCCCGTCCCTGGGATTCTCCAGGCAAGAACACTGGAGTGGGCTGCTCTTTCCTTCTCCAATGCATGAAAGTGAAAAGTGAAAGTGAAGTTGCTCAGTCGTGTCCAACTCCTAGAGACCCCATGGACTGCAGCCCACCAGGCTCCTCCATCCATGGGATTTTCCAGGCAAGAGTACTGGAGTGGGGTGCCATTGCCTTCTCCTGGGAGTTACAGGGCCGGTGGCTATCCCAGGCATTGCAGGCTGTAGTGTGTGTTAGTCGCTCAGTCAGGTCTGATTCAGGTCTGATTCTTTGCAACACCATGGACTGTAGCCCTCCAGGCACCTCTGTCCATGGGATTCTCCAGGCAAGGATACTGGAGAGGGTTGCCATGCCCTCCTCCAGGGGATCTTCCTGACCCAGAGATTAACCTGGGTTTCCTGCACTATAGGCAGATTCTTTACTGTCTAAGCCGTCAGGGAAGTACTGCAGGTTATTTAGCAGCATTCTTGGTCTCTGCTTACTAGATAACAGCAGCACTTTTCCCCTATTAGTGGCAATCCAAAAAGGCTCCAGATACTGGCAAACATCCTTTGGAGGAAATACTCATACCTGTTGGAGAACTGCAACAAGATCCTGGCTTTCTGTGAAGTGTCCCACTTGTTCTATAAACTTGCCTTTGCCAAATGATATTGCCTGGAAAAAGAGAGTGTGCTTAATGCAGAGTGGCCAGTCCGTCAGACTGGGCTGAATGAAACCACGAAGGCAGCAGGACCCCTCAGACAACTTTTAAAATACAATGGCAATGACTGTTTCTGATGACAAAAATATCAGCTTCCAAGATAGTCATTCATTTACTTAATAAAAAGCTATTAAATACATACATGTCTATATGCCAGATTAAATTATAGATTTTAGGGAAAGTGAACAAAACAGATCAAAATCCCTGTCGTTATGGAGGGAGGAGAGACAAGTAAAATGTATATATGTGCATGAGAAGGAAATAAGGGTTATGACTACTGATCAATAAACGCAAGGAAAAGGGATCAGTAGCATAGGGAAACTCAGTTTTAGATAATGCAGTCATCTAAATTAAAGGTCCAAAGGACATAAGGGAGAAAGTCATGCAAACATCTAATAGATGAATATCCCTGGCAGAATAAACTGTAAGTGCAAAGGCCCTGAGGTAAGAGCTTGCTTGGTGTGGGACTGGAATGCCATAAGCTCGACTGAGTAGTGGAGATGAAGTTAGGAAGCTGGCAGAAGCCAGATTCTATCCAACTTATGGCCATTGTAGGGACTTTGACTCACAGCACTGATGATTTTTAGTGATGTTTAACAAATGTTTTCAATCATCCTTCTAGGCACCCAAGGAGGATTATATTCCCTCGTTTCTTTAAAGCCAGGTGTGGCCACGTGTGATATTTTCTGTTGTTTGGCCCAAGCCTGCGCTTCTTTGCACCCAGGCGCACCCCCTGGCTTCTCTGTAGACGGACCATACGTCTCTACTTATTGGCTGTGGATTTTGGTCACATGATTTGCTTTGGCCAATAGGATATAAGTAGATATGATGCAGGTGAGAACTTGTGATGGGTTTCACTTCTTGCTCTTCTGCCATCACCATGAGAAAAACCTGTCCTGCCTGCCCATCACCTTAGAAGGAGGATGGGAAACGTATTCAACAGAGCTGTCCCAGATGAACTGTAACTTAAAGCAGGCCACCCAGACTAGCGAAGGCTGCAGCAGCTGACAGCATTTATTTACATCGGCAAGTCTGCATTTATGCCTTGTTTGGTACATGCCACTGAGATCTTGCAGTGATGTGTTACAAAGCAAGACACATTTTTTGGCCAAAGAAATGGGAGTGGAAGTGGAATGTGACATTTCTGGGTAGGAGTGAAATCCTTGAAAGACACTGCCTATGTTCTCATTGCTGCAGGGATGATGAAGCGCATGTCAAGTCACAGCCTCAGTACCCTGAGTATTGCGCTGATACCCTGCTGACTGTGTTTAGCAGAGCCCCTGTGGCCCACACTAGATTTATACCCTAAGAAAGAAAGAAAAATCTGTGCTATTAGCTGTTTTTGTTTCAGTTTCTGATACTAAAGTATAACCTAGCTTGGCTGATACATGAAGTCACTATAGGATTTTGAGGTGAGAAATGACATGTTTTGAGTTAGATGTAAACAATTCTGGCTATGTTAAGACTAGATTGAAGGGGTAGGGACAGAACCAGGAGACAAATTTGGAGGTGGTAGTTGCTGTTGTCCTATAGTCGCTCAGTAATGTCCCATTCTTTGCAGCCCCATGGACTGTAGCATCCCAGGTCTCCCTGTCCCCCAACATCTCCTGGAGCTTGCTCAAACTCATGTCCTTTGAGTCCGTGATGCCATCCAACCATCTCATCCTCTGTCCTCCACTTCTCCTCCTTCTTTCAATCTTTCCCAGCATCAGGGTTTTTTCTAGTGAGACAGCTCTTCACATCAGGTGGCCAAAGCATTGGAGCTTCAGCTTCGGCATCAGTCCTTCTAACAAATATTCAGGGTCGATTTCCTTTAGGATGGACTGGTTTGATCTCCTTGCAGTCCAAGGGGCCCTTAAGAGTCTTCTGCAACACCACAGTTCAAAACCATCAATTCTTCAGCACGCAGTCTTCTTTATGGCCCAACTCTCACATCTCTACATGACTACTGGAAAAACCATAGCTTTAACTATATGGACCTTTGTTGGCAAAGTAATGTCTGCTTTTTAATATGCTGTCTAGGTTGATCATAGCTTTTCTTCCAAAGAGCAAGTGTCTTTTAACTTCATGGCTGCCGTCACCATCTTCAGTGATTTAGAGGCCCAGAAAATAGAGTCTGTCACTGTTTCCATTGTTTCCCCATCTATTTGCCAAGAAGCAGTCAGACCAGATGACATGATCTTCATTTTTTGAATGCTGAGTTTTACACCAGCTTTTTCACTCTCTTCTTTCACTTTTATCAAGAGGCTCTTTAGATACTCTTTGCTTTCTGCTATAAAGGTTATTGGTTATTGAGATTTCTCCAAGGAATCTTGATTCCAGCTTGTGCTTCATCCAGCCTGGCATTTCATATGATGTATTCTGCATATAAGTTAATTAAGAAGGGTGACAAAATACAGCCTTGATGTACTCCTTTCCCAATTTTGAACCAAGTGATTCAGTTTTGCAGGTGGTTAATGCAATGATCATGGAAAAAGGAAGACAGTTCCAGAAAGACATCTATTTCTGCTTTATTGACTATGCCAAAGCCTTTGACTATGTGGATCACAATACACTATGGAAAATTCTGAAAGAGATGGGAATACCAGACCACCTGACCTTCCTCTTGAGAAATCTATATGCAGGTCAGGAAGCAACAGTTAGAACTGGACATGGAACAACAGACTGGCTCCAAATAGGAAAAGGAGTATGTCAAAGCTGTATATTGTCACCCTGCTTATTTAACTTCTATGCAGAGTACATCATGAGAAACGCTGGACCGGAAGAAGCACAAGCTGGAATCAAGATTGCCGGGAGAAATATCAATAACCTCAGATATGCAGATGACACCACCCTTATGGGAGAAAGTGAAAAGGAACTAAAAAGCTTCTTGATGAAAGTGAAAGAGGAGAGTGAAAAAGTTGGTTTAAAGCCCAACATTCAGAAAACGAAGATCATGGCATCTGGTCCCATCACTTCATGGGAAATAGATGGGGAAACAGCGGAAACAGTTTCATTTTGGGGGGCTCCAAAATCACTGCAGATGGTGATTGCAGCCATGATTTTAAAAAACGCTTACTCCTTGGAAGGAAAGTTATGACCAACCTAGATAGCATATTCAAAAGCAGAAACATTACTTTGCCAACAAAGGTCCATCTAGTCAAGGCTACGGCTTTTCCAGAAGTCATGTATGAATGTGAAAGTTGGACTGTGAAGAAAGCTGAGCGCCAAAGAATTGATGTTTTTGAACTGTGGTGTTGGAGAAGACTCTTGAGAGTCCCTTGGACTGCAAGGAGATCCAACCAGTCCATTCTAAAGGAGATCAATCCTGGGNAAGCTGTATATTGTCACCCTGCTTATTTAACTTCTATGCAGAGTACATCATGAGAAACGCTGGACCGGAAGAAGCACAAGCTGGAATCAAGATTGCCGGGAGAAATATCAATAACCTCAGATATGCAGATGACACCACCCTTATGGGAGAAAGTGAAAAGGAACTAAAAAGCTTCTTGATGAAAGTGAAAGAGGAGAGTGAAAAAGTTGGTTTAAAGCCCAACATTCAGAAAACGAAGATCATGGCATCTGGTCCCATCACTTCATGGGAAATAGATGGGGAAACAGCGGAAACAGTTTCATTTTGGGGGGCTCCAAAATCACTGCAGATGGTGATTGCAGCCATGATTTTAAAAAACGCTTACTCCTTGGAAGGAAAGTTATGACCAACCTAGATAGCATATTCAAAAGCAGAAACATTACTTTGCCAACAAAGGTCCATCTAGTCAAGGCTACGGCTTTTCCAGAAGTCATGTATGAATGTGAAAGTTGGACTGTGAAGAAAGCTGAGCGCCAAAGAATTGATGTTTTTGAACTGTGGTGTTGGAGAAGACTCTTGAGAGTCCCTTGGACTGCAAGGAGATCCAACCAGTCCATTCTAAAGGAGATCAATCCTGGGTGTTCATTGGAAGGACTGATGTTGAAGCTGAAACTCCAATAATTTGGCCACCTCATGCGAACAGCTGGCTCATTGGAAAAAGACTCTGATGCTCGGAGGGATTGGGGACAGGAGGAGAAGGAGACGACAGAGGATGAGATGGCTGGATGGCATCACCAATTCAATGGACAAGAGTGGGGGTGAACTCCGGGAGTTGGTGATGGACAGGGAGGCCTGGCGTGCTGCATTCATGGGGTCACAAAGAGTTTGATATGACTGAGAGACTGAACTGAATTGAACTGAATGCAACAATTTTAATTTAATGAAATAATTTCATTTATTTAATTTAATGAAATTAAATTTCATTTAATCAGTTTAATGATTTAATGAAATTAAAAGATGCTTACTCCTTGAAAGTAAAGCAATGACAAGCTAAGCTCTCATCAATACTTTAACTTTAAGGGTGTATTGAAATCACTTGCAAGGGTTCATATACTGTATGCTGGACCCCATCCTCAGAGTTTCTGATTCTTATCTGATTCTTGGGTGAGATAAGTATTTGCATTTTTACATTCCTAGGAGATGCTCATGCTGCTGGTCTGGGAACCACACTTTGAGAATCACTAGGTTAGAATCACTAGGTTAGGTATTCCTCTGAGTTCTTCCTTGAAAGATTTCATCAGCCTGGGTAACCCTGAACATAAGATTCCTCCCCAGATGTCCTGTACTATATGATTTTATTATCTCTGAAGTTGTAATAATTATTTTTTTTAAGATCTATAACAGCTCTATTTTTGATGGCCTCAAGTTTCTGTTCTTTCCTATACCCTACTCAGATCTTGGTAATTAGTTTCTTTGCAAATACACCCTCCTTGAATTATCCTAAAATGAGTGAGTCACCAGTATCACTGATATAGGGTCATGGAGATGAATGAGTAGTACTTTTAAAAGGCCCATGTGATCAACTGAGTCAAATGATGCAAAAGAGACAAATAGGAGAAAGATTTAGAAATGACCATTGCATTCAGCATTTGGAGGTCATTATGTAATGTTGTCCTGGGAAATCCCGTGGACAGAGGAGCCTCGGGGGCTACAGTACATGGGGTCGCCAAGAGTAGGACTCAGCTGAACAACAATAGAATGTTGTAGACAAAGGCTGATTGGGGTGCATTTGAGAAAGAGTGGTGGAGGTATATATCGCAAATTAAGCCAATTGTCATAAGGAACCTAACTAACATTGAAGACAAGGACTATGAGGCCCTGTGTCATCCATGATTGAATTTGCTAAGCATTGAATCAATTGCTCAGATATCCATGAGGTACCCTATACCCCTCTTCTCCTTAAGTCAAATTAATTAGCCGTGGTTACTCTATAAATCATTCCTCCCTTGTGGCTCGGCTGGTAAAGAATATACCTGCAATGCGGGAGACCTGGGCTCGATCCCTGGGTTGGGAAGATCCCCTGAAGAAGAGAAAGGCTACCCACTCCAGTATTCTCACCTAGAGAATTCCATGTACCGTTTAGTCCAATGGGTCACAAAGAGTTGGACATGACTGAGCGACTTTCACATTACATGACATGACATCCTATATATCAGGGCTTCCCAGGTGATGCTAGTGGTAAAGAAGTCTCATGCTAATGTAGGAGACACAAGAGACGTGGGTTCAGTCCCTGGATGGGGGACATCCCCTGGAGGAGGGTATGGCAACCCACTCCAGCGTTCTTGCCTGAAGCATTCTGTGACAGAGGAGCCTGGCAGGTTACAGTCTATAGGGTCTCAGTCAGACACAACTGAAGCAACTTAGCACTCACACAGGCACACATCCTATAAATCAATCTTTAGCAATGGTTCTTAAGCTCTGGGATACATCAGAATTACCTGGCATGATTGTTAAGCCTGAGCGATGAACCCTCCCTCAGAGTTCTGATTCAGTAGGTCTGGGATAAAACCCAGCCATTTTTACTTTTAACAAGCTTCCAGGTGAGGTTAATGTGGCTGGTAATGGGACCCACACAAGAAATCACTCCTCTGTTGGAGATCATTCCTATCCGACTTTTTCTTTCCATCCACAGCCAGTCCAGTCTTTGATGACATTTGTCTGTATTACCGCCCACACTCCAAGCCATCCTTCTGTTTCTGGTTGTATGTCTGCTCTATGTTAAGAGACCTAAGACATAAATTTGATTATATCACTTCCTTGCCCATAATGCAGGGTTCCATGGCCACGGTCTTTGGGGAAAAGGGCAGACTCCTTAGCCTAACCCTTCACTCCCACCTCTTACCATCTCCCACTCTTTATCACACTCCGAAGATGCTGAATTATTCCCTGAAAACAATTCTACCTCATACATGACATTTTCCAATCTTTGGATGTTTCCTATCTTCTTTGCTAAGAGTCTCACCTATTCCAGTTCCCTGAGCAAACACCTCCCTCTCCGGGACGATCCCCTGACAGGCCCTGGATGCCCCCACCTCGCAGTGACAAGTTGTTAGGTCTCCTGGGTCTGTGTCTCCAGGGTCTGTGTCCCCAGGGCTCAGCACTTGCCTGGCCCAGGAGAACAAGCCCTCAACCACACTGTGTTAAATAATGGGTAGAAGATCCTGTATTATGTCAAAATAGGGGCATTTTAGTTAGACTTTCAATAAGCAAAAAATAGTTTTCAGTTATTAACTAGAAAAATCAAAAGAACTATAGCCATATGTTCCCTGGATAATTGATATTTTAAGGCTTCCCTGGTGGCTCAGATAGCAAAGAGCCTGCCTATAATGCAGGAGATATAAGAGACGCAGGTTTGATCCAGGGTCGGGAAGATCCCCTGGAGAAGGGAATGGCTACCCACTCCAGTATTCTTGCCTGGAGAATCCCATGGACAGAGAAACCTGGTGGGCTACAGTCCATGGCGTCACAAAGAGCTGGACAAGACTGATTGACTAACACTTTCACTTTCAACTGATATTTCAGTGACCTAACAATGTCACAAGGAACGGTGAATCCTGCATTCAGGATTCAATTGTGTTAAACCATAAATTCCGTAATACAATTCCTTGCCTTTTTTTTTTTTCTTTTCATGGTACAAGAACTTTTATAGAGATAAATAAAATCAAGACTTTAACATATTTTTCTGAAGTTGATAAACTCATCCAAAAATGTGTATCTCTGCATGAGTATATATAGCATGCCATGTCCCAACATGAGAGCATGTATTTAACAACATACCAGGGTTCTCACTAATCACTTTGTGGCAGAACTGGTGGAACATTGAATTTTTCTCTCCTTTGCAGTGAAAAAAAAAAAAAATCACATCTAAGAGAGGAATTAATTGAACAGCTCACAGGTGGACAGGAAGTAAAGGCCAGAGTGGGATCAGGTCTCAGAAGATCTGAGTGTAGGTCTGCTATGTGACCCACCCAGAACTGCCCTTACTGGGTGGGTACTGTACCAACTTTAAAATGTATAAGTTGAATTAATTGCCTGAACATGTGCGTTGACTATAATTTTACATCAGAACTGTAAATCACAAAAGCCTGAGAGCGTCTGAAAAATTATGTGCCAGGAACATAAAGTGATGGGTCTGAACATCAGGAAATAAGACTAGCAAGTCATAAGAAAGAAAGCTGGGGAAGTCAAGTCCTGGGAATCTGAGGGCCTACGTGCTAGAGTTCTTTGTTTCTGTTTTGTTTTGTACCTTGTGTATATGTGAGAGAGAAAGAGAGAGATCTGACTTCACGGGCCAGGGTAAGGTTCCTCATCTACTTGGGAAAAGCTGTTAAGGTAAATGTTCAAAGTCACCCTTAGAAATGTTAACAATAACACTGAATGCTGAAGCTGTTTATTTGTTTGACAAAACAAACCTCTCTTGAGAACTACTAGGCTTAAGGAGTTTTAGAATTATTTTTGAGTCCTTTAACCATTTTTTTCACCAGCTATATGATTCATCGCTGCTTTAAAGATGTTCTGTCTTCAAAACTCATCTTGTACAAAGTGTTGCAATCTTTCTGTGAGATAGTACTCATAATTTTTAAGGAAAATACACTGGCCGACTTTCTATAAAACACAAAGCAAGGTTATCTCTCCCGGCAAACTGTATGTTTAGGATTAGAGTGTGTTTTTCTGTATTACTGATTAAATGCAATTGTGTTAAACTGTCAGTATTTTACAGTCAACCGATCTTTTTTTGTATTGCTGCTAAGTCGCTTCAGTCATGTCCGACTCTATGTGACCCCATAGAAGGCAGCCCACCAGGCTCCCCCATCCCTGGGATTCTACAGGCAAGAACACTGGAGTGGGTTGCCATTTCCTTCTCCAATGCATGAAAGTGAATTCGCCCAGTCTTGTCCGACTGTTAGCGACCCCATGGACTGCAGCCTTCCAGGCTCCTCCGCCCATGGAATTTGCCAGGCAAGAGTACTGGAGTGGGTTGCCATTGCCAGGTTTAAAATGCTCTAAAAGGACAAATATTCAATTTTCAAAAATTTTGAGTTATCCCCCAAATGGCCAAAACCAAGCATTTAATTTATAGAAGGGCTAATGGTTATATTAAAACTTAATCCGAGAAGGGCAGGAGCCAACGGCTAGGGACCAAAGGCACAGAGAAGTGGGCAACCCATTAAGGAGAGTTGGGTTGTCAGGTTTTAGGTGTCCTGTCCAAAGAAGGAAATTATTGTTGTGAATTTTCTTTCTTTTAAAACATAGTTTGTTCTTCTTTGGTAATAGATGGGTTTATGAAAATCTTAAATTGAGTAAGGAGAAGCAGCTTTACTACGTGAAAGTGACGAGATGCGGGGAGATTATTGTCAATATAATTTTCATAGGATGCCATGTTTCTGGTCAGGTGAAAATTTGGGTCGGCGCAGTGAATGGTGATATAGGGAAGAAGGAGCAAAGGAGCTCTGAGGAAAGGAGTGAAAACGGGGGCTGAGTGAGGAGCCTGAGACCTGAAGGAGGCTCTGTACGGACGGTGTGCTGACACTTTTGTTCTGAAGTCAGGGAGGAAGCCAGGGTTCTGGCAGATGGAAAAACAGAATCTTATCTCTCATGGGCCGAAGACAATCAGAAGTGGGATAAGAATGCCATAGACCAAACCAAACAAAACCTTATTCTGGAGAGGCTGGCAGGACAAGAAGAGGAAGGGGACCCTCAGCCCCTCCTGAAGCTGAGCAGAGCCAACCGTGGCCACGTGGGGCCTGCCGCTTCCCAAGGTCCCTCGGAGCTGCCCCCAGGTCTTAGTCGGATCTCTGACACATTGTAAACAGATGTTGGTAAGGAAATGAGTTAAAACAGAGGTGGGGAAGAGGAGAAACACGTTCCCACGTCTTCTCCCCAACCCCAGGTGGTAGCAGCAAGTTGCAAGCAGCAAGGAGCCTTTCTACCCTTCCCCCACAGAGGGCTTTGGCTGATCCACCATCTCAACGACAGTGCCTTGTCTTTGGGGGCCCTGGCAGAGGAGACCACAGCACACATCTTCTGTGAACAGGAGCCAGAAGTGTTTACTACTAGTAATTCTCACACGGCCCAAGCATTGATCGCTAACCTGCATGGAGGGTGTGCTAGGAACTGTCTTAAGCACTTCACATCACACCGCCATTTAACTCTTACAAAAATCTCGTTCTTTCACCGTGCACATTCTAAAGATGAGAAAAATGACAGGCAGATATTCCATCACAAGCCAAAAGTCTTCATGGCATTTAAATGCAAGAAGTCTGGTTTCCAGGCTTGTGACCAACACACTTTCCTGCCACACACAACTTTGAGAAAACACTGTTCCTACTGCTTCTGCTCCTTACTTAGGAATATGCACAGACGGATTTAGAGCAGCAGAACTCATAGAAAACTTGAGAGCCATGAGCACACCCCACACATTATACTTTGTGAGTGCTGTCTCTTGCTTTGAAGTCCAGCTCATGTCCATTAACCCTTCTCTGTTGGGTGAGAGCATTTCCCGTCTTTCAAAGCCCTCCTAAATGCCAGTACCTTACAAAGTCCTTTTTGTCTCCTCTATCCCTACCTCTTGAATTGGTCTTTCATTCATGCTGCCATCTCATTTTCTTTCAACCTTTCATTCCTGTAGCCTTCATGGCATTTCATCCATTCATTTATATGACTTGCTATGCTCTGTGCCCCCTAAGCTAGAAATCCTGTCTTTCTTGTCCTTGAATTCCTAACACCTAATACAGTGTGTGACAAATAAAAAAGTGTCCAATAAGCTGAATTAATTAAACAATCAATTAAATGTCCTGAAATTCATTGTCTTTCTTGGCATTCGAGTCCCAGGGTTATATTTCACTCACTGCATGCTTACTTTAGACATCTGTGAGAAAAATAACTGCAGACGGGTTTTCCATTTTTTACTTGGAAGTAAGAAGATTAAAAACATCAACTCATTTCAATTGTGATAACACTCTCCACCACTGCCTGTGACCAGCGTCTGTGTCTGCCGCTGGAGTGTCAGCTTTCTGACAGCAGAGCTCCTTTCCTCCCTTTCTTGGCCAGTTTGGTGTCTCCAGACCTGGGGTAGCAACTGGAACATGGTAAGGACTGGCAGCCACTTTATATGGAGCAGGGAGTGAGCTCTGAACTAAGGAGTAGAAGCCTGGACTGCCATCTTTACTGCTAACTTTCTGTGAAATTTTGGGGAGGCCTGACCCATCCTGGCCTGTTTTCTTCCCTTTATAATAGCAATGGAGTTCAAGAAAAGTATGCTTATGCGTGTGGAAATAAAGACAGGAGATTTCTGTCTCATCGAGACGTAGGATTTCATGTCTCTAAAGCTGTACATTCACAAGGCAAGTGATGGTGGTGGGCTGATCAAAAGTACTTACTGGCTGCTGAGCCCATGTCCGTGAGACAGGGCCCTGGCCGACAGCAGTCTCAGTCCGGCTGTCACTGCAGACAAACGTAAACAAGGGCATTTCAGAGAGAACACAGATGGCAGCAGCAACCATTCAGGTGATCTCAGAAGAAGACGGACCAGCCACTTCAGATGAGCTACGTTAGAATATTTAAAAATCCTTCCCAGTTCCCAACATCTCTCCATCTAGGAGATGCATAGCTAGAATGAGAGATTAAAAAAAAACAGACCATATATATAAATTATTATATTATTATTAATAGGATAAATAGCCTATTATTTATTAGGATTATTAAGATTGGAAGTTATCAGAATCCAAAGACTAAAAGGTTACAAAGGGGTGATGGATGAACGTAAAACCATTTCTGCTTATTCCAAACTGAGTTTATCATTTGAAGTTACAATCAGCTTGGGGCAAAAGGAGAACTTCCCACTTCTCTTGTGTGCATATCAGAGGTGGGACTTACACAGAGCTGGAAAAGCGGAAGAGCATATCAACCTTCTTTTTATTCTGCCCAAAGCAGCAGACTCAGGAGAACTGAGGCTAGAAAAGCCTTCTGGGAGTGATATGCAAACGAGAACACCAGGCTTCACACTTGGCAGCTTCACATTCCTGTGAAGTGGAAATTTTTTGCTTTGAAAGCACTGTTGAAAGATTGCAGGAGATGTAAGTGGGATGTCAGCTATTTGTATTCCCCTCATCTTTCCTCAAAGGCTCAGGACTCAAAGCCCCATAACGTTTTGGAAAACCATTGTCAGAGTTTCGGCAGCCTCGTTTCCAGCTGCTCGGCCCTGCAGCTGGGAGGCCGCCTCTGACACAGCAGCAGCATGAAGTGCGTCCTCTTAGCTCCAGAGACAGGGCAGCTGCAACTCTTTCCACCCTCCTGGGAGCGGGCAAGAAAGCCAAAGAGAAGTGACAAACCAGTCACGAGCTACTGAACACTAACACTTAGCTGCAAGCCCTGCAGCCTAAGCCGTATCAGGGGCCATCTTCATGAAGCAAACACAGTTCCCCAGGGCTGTTGACAGAAACTTAGGTAAGAAATTTAGTGACCATGTTTTATTTAAGACCTGTTCCTTAAGTCCCACGCTTTGGACCTACACTATAGAGTTTAAGATGCACAACAGACTTGCCAAAGACAATGGCAGCTGAATAGAGAAATAGAGCTGTAACTGGGGCTATTACTGAATGTTAATTTGCCTGTTGACTGTGGGGAAACTTGAGATGCTTGTTGGTTTTCCAAGCAGCCAAATGTGCATGGTTTGTGACCTGTGGGAAATATCAGAAGAGAAATATGCTGCTTACTATCTTGGCCTGCGGTTCCTACAGATGTCAAGGACTTGCTTCTGCCACACCAGTGCCCAACAGCCTGATGCTGAAGAGACAGCCCTGAATGTGAGACCCCCTGTGGTATAAGACAGGCTGGATTCCATAGGAAAATGATAGAAGCTTAGCAGAATTTCATTATTTGAAAGCTGTGCAGCCCTGCATTGTCCCTAAGAATTCCTTAGAGATACTGCTTTTTGAGAGAGTGAGACTTCAGGCTAATCACAAATGAGTCATTGCTAAAAAGAGACCTTCTAAGACCAGATGGTAAGAGGAATGTTGGGACTATTTAGAACTCTAAGTGGGCTTGGGTCCTGTGATACAGCAGTCAAAAAATGTAGCAAGAGCCATCCACTCCAGGCAAGCATGCTGGAGTGGGTTGCCATTCCCTTCTCCAGGGGATCTTCTTGACCCAGGGATCAAACCCAAGTCTCCTGTGTTGCAGGCAAATTCTTTAGCATCTGAGCCACCAAGGAAGCCCTCTATAGAGCCAAGTTCAAGACATTAAGGGGCATCCAAGGAAAAATGACACACTTCAAGAACACCTGGACCTCATCTGCTTAGGGACTTTCCAGAGTGGGTGCCAGACTTAGAGGACCCCATTCTTAAGGGGAAAATACACATCAGGCTCTTCCTGATTCTGGTCAACCAGGAGGAGGGTAAGAAGTTGCACCACCATGAAGCAGTGGATGGTGATCAGGAGTGTTGGGAATCTAAAAATCTGGGGGAGGTGTAAAGGATGTGAATTGGCACAGACCCATAAAGTCCTGGGTGGAGAAAGTGTGAAGTTGATAAAGTGTCAGAATGATTTGGAGGTAGGCAAATGAGTTTTTTTTTGTTATTATTATTGAAGGGAGTATTTCAAAACAGAAAAGACTTCAGAAACTGTCTGGATACTATTAATGAATCCTATGCTTAATAATATCTAAGAATGCATCAGAATGAACTTTTGAGAATGAGAGTAATAGTATGTGAGAATGACTAGCGCAATGCCTGCACATGGTAAGCTCTTCTCCTACCCTCCAAAAAGTACTCTCCAGAGTCATTTATGCCTGTGAATGCAACCAAACCAAGATTTCACACTAACCTGCACTAGGAAAACTCCACCAATGACCAGGAGTATCACCAGTCAACTAATTAAAGTATCATGGTCTTTTAGTACTTGCCAAAGTAAGTATTGAAAAATGTCTAATAAGCAAGTCTGCTCTCAAAGCATTTATAATTCCATCAGTATAGATCAGTGACTTTCGGCCCTGGATCTAAACTAAAGAGCCTCCTGATGAAAGTGAAAGAGGAGAGTGAAAAAGTTGGCTTAAAGCTCAACATTCAGAAAACTAAGATCATGGCATCTGGTCCCATTACTTCGTAGGAAATAGAGGGGGAAACAGTGGAAACAGTGTCAGACTTTATTTTGGGGGGCTCCAAAATCACTGCAGATGGTGACTGCAGCCATTAAATTAAAAGATGCTTACTCTTTGGAGGGCTTCTCTTGTGGCTCAAACGGTAAAGCATCTGCCTACAATGTGGGAGAACCGGGTTCGATCCCTGGGTTGGGAAGTTCCCCTGGAGAAGGAAATGGCAACCCACTCCAGTATTCTTGCCTGGAAAATCCCATGGATGGAGGAGGCTGGTAGGCTACACCATGGGGTCGCAAAGATTCAGACATGACTGAGCGACTTCACTTCACTTCACCTACTCTTTGGAAGGAAAGCTATGACCAACCTAGATAGCATACTCAAAAGCACAGACATTACTTTGCCAACAAAAGTCCATCTAGTCAAGGCTATGGTTTTTCCAGTGGTCATGTATGGATGTGACAGTTGGACTATGAAGAAAGCTAGTGCTGAAGAATTGATGCTTTTGAACTGTGGTGTTGGAGAAGACTCTTGAGACTCTTGGATGGCAAGGAGATGAAAACCAGTCCATCCTAAAGGAGATCAGTCCTGGGTGTTCATTGGAAGGACTGATGCTGAAGTTGAAACTCCAATACTTTGGCCACCTCATGTGAACAGTTGATTCATTGGAAAAGACCCTGATGCTGGAAGGGATTGGGGACAGGAGGAGAAGGGGACGACAGAGGATGAGATGGCTGGATGGCATCACCGACTCGATGGACGTGAGTTTGGGTGGACTCTGGGAGTTGGTGATGGACAGGGAGGCCTGGCGTGCTGCAATTCATGGGGTCGCAAAGAGTTGGACACGACTGAGTGACTGAACTGAACTGAACTAGGCAGCTTTGAAAAATACTATACTTCCCTCAGAAATGCTGATTAAATTGGTCCAGTGAGGAGACCATGAAAGTGAAAGTGAAGTAGCTCAGTTGTATCCAACTCTTTGAGACCCTGTGGACTGTAGCCTACCAGGCTCCTCCATCCGTGGGATTTTCCAGGCAAGAATACTGGAGTGGGTTGCCATTTCCTTCTCCAGGAGATCTTCCCGACCCAGGGACTGAACCCGGATTTCCTGCATTGTAGGCACGCTTTACCGTCTGAGCCCCCAGGGAAGCTTGAACGATGGAGGAGACCATACATCTGTGTTTTTAAAACCTCTCAAGAAATTTTAGTGTGTCACTTGGTTTATAAACCATCAGTATTGCTTACCTTTTAATCAGTCTTCCACACTATAATTTCCCCTGAACTCTGCCATCAGAGGACTTTTTCTTTCAAATTATGTCAAAGTTTCTCATTAAAAATCTTTAATAGCTTCCCCTGGTAGGGTAAAATAAATTCTAACCTGACATTCAAGGACCTTAGAAACCTACTTTCAACCTGTCTTTCCCATTTTATTTTCTCGTGTACTCTATGAAGCTATGCAATTCAACTTAACAAGTCTTCTGTTCTCCCAAAACACATGCATCTCCGCACCTCAGCAATGGCCCCACACTATTCCCCTGTGACAGGCAGTGTCCCTCCACTTTGCTCAGCTAGCAAAGCACACTCATTGTTCAAGGCTCCACCTTAATGTCAATTTCCCCAACTCCTAGGCAGACTTAAGTGACTGCACCATTTCTAATTCCTTGACACTATGCAGACACCATAGCCAATTATCATATTTTATTAGATGATCGTATGGCAGAGACGATGCTAAATAATCAGCACATCCTTTCAGTTTTCATTTCCTGGACACACAGGAAAATATATTTCCCAACTTCCTTTATTGCTGTATTGGGGTCAAATGCTGACTCCTAGTCAATAGGGTATTCATGGAAGCAATGAAAGTCTCAGACATGGCCCTTGTGATATCCCAATAAACTTCCTATTTTTCTTTCTCTTACTGGCCATCCTGAGAATGACTATCAGTTTAAGCTCAAAGGCTGTGCCTTAGTCATCTTTGGACTCCCAAGAACCAGTAAAGTATTCAACACATATGGTAAATTCTCAATAAACATTTACAAATTGATGCTAATGTATGGTAAAAGAAAAATAAGTGGAATTAGAAGTTTACAAACAAAGCTGAAATCAGATTACTGCTGAGAAGGCAGGACATAGGCCAATAAACAGGGCCTGCTGTGGACCAAGAAATAGAAAACTATTTCAAAAAGGTTAGTGTATTCTTTGGACAAGTAGCTGGTATATGTGGAGGTCAGCATGACATTCGTCTTCAGAGAGAATAAAAGGTTATGGAACAGGCTTAAAATGATGGTGATGCCGAGGAAACCAGAATAGAAAGAGACACATGTACCCCAATGTTCATCGCAGCACTGTTTATAATAGCCAGAACATGGAAACAATCCATCAGCAGATGAATGGATAAGAAAGCTGTGGTACATATACACAATGGAGTATTATCAGCCATTAAAAAGAATACATTTGAATCAGTTCTAAGGAGATGGATGGAACTGGAACCGATTATACAGAGTGAAGTAAGCCAGAAAGAAAAACACCAATACAGTATACTAACGCATATATATGGAATTTAGAAAGATAGGGATGATGACCCTGTATGCGAGACAACAAAAGAGACTCAGATCTATAGAGTGAACTGTTGGACTCTGGGGGAGAGAGGGAGGGAGAGGGTGGGATGAGATGGGAGAATGGCATTGAAACATGTATACTATCATGTAAGAAACGAATCGCCAGTCGATGTCCGATGCAGGATGCAGGATGCTTGGGACTGGTGCAAGGAGAGGACCCAGAGAGATGGTATGGGGTGGGAGATGGGAGGGGATTCGTGTTTGGGAACGCATGTACACTCGTGGTGAATTCATGTCAATGTTTGGCAAAA
>SJYQ01002349.1:265209-310955 GCA_006410935.1 Redunca redunca | reverse complement strand
AAAGATGATGCTGTGAAAGTGCTGCACTCCATATGCTAGCAAATTTGGAAACCTCAGCAGTGGCCACAGGCCTGGAAAAGGTCAGTTTTCATTCCAATCCCAAAGAAAGGCAATGCCAAAGAATGCTGAAACTACTACACAATTACACTCATCTCACACGCTAGTAAAGTAATGCTCAAAATTCCCCAAGCCAGGCTTCAGCAATATGTGAACCATGAACTTCCAGATGCTCAAGCTGGTTTTAGAAAAGGCAGAGGAACCAGAGATCAAATTGCCAGTATCCTCTGGATCATGGAAAAAGCAAGAGAGTTCCAGAAAAACATCCATTTCTGCTTTATTGACTATGCCAAAGCCTTTGTGTGGATCACAATAAACTGTGGAAAATTCTGAAAGAGATGGGAATACCACACCCACCTGACCTGCCTCTTGGGAAACCTATATGCAGGTCAGGAAGCAACAGTTAGAACTGGACATTGAACAACAGACTGGTTCCAAATAGGAAAAGGCGTACATCATGAGAAACACTGGGCTGGAAGAAGCACAAGCTAGAATCAAGATTGCCGGGAGAAATATCAATAACCTCAGACATGCAGATGACACCACCCTTATGGCAGAAAGTGAAGAGGAACTAAAAAGCCTCTTGATGACAGTGACAGAGGAGAGTGAAAAAGTTGGCTTAAAGCTCAACATTCAGAAAACTAAGATCATGGCATCTGGTCCCATCACTTCATGGAAATTAGATGGGGAAACAGACTTATTTTTGGGGGCTCCAAAAGCACTGCAGACTTTATTTTTCTGGGCTCCAAAAGCACTGCAGATGGTGACTGCAGCCATGAAATTAAAAGACACTTACTCCTTGGAAGGAAAGTTATGAGCAACCTAGATAGTATATTCAAAAGCAGAGACATTACTTTGCCAACAAAGGTCCATCTAGTCAAGGCCACAGTTTTTCCAGTGGTTATGTATGGATGTGAGAGTTGGACTGTGAAGAAGGCTGAGTGCCGAAGAATTGATGCTTTTGAACTGTGGTGCTGGAGAAGACTCTTGAGAGCGCCTTGCAAGGAGATCCAACCAGTCCATCCTAAAGGAAATCAGTTCTGGGTGCTCATTGGAAGGACTGATGCTGAAGCTGAAACTCCAATTCCTTGGCCACCTTATGTAAAGAGTTGACTCATTGGAAAAGACCCTGATGAGGGAAGGGATTGGAGGCAGGAGGAGAAGGGGACGACAGAGAATGAAATGGCTGGGTGGCTTCACTGACTCAATGGACATGAGTTTGACTGAACTCCAGGAGTTGGTGATGGACAGGGAGGCCTGGGGTGCTGCGATTCACAGGGTTGCAAAGAGTTGGACAGGACTGAGCAACTGAACTGAACTGAATTGGGCTTTTGTTACTCACATGAGGGTAATGTGCTTTTTCTAAGATCCACACACTAGTGATATTATTAAAGAGTTCTCTTCTTAGTAAGCACTTTCTGACAGAGTCTAATTGGGCCAGTCTTCTTTTTTCTGCCTTTGAGTGAAGAAAATGAGTGCAAATGTCCCTGTCACCTCAGACCACAGAGGAAATACTCATGCCTGACTTGGGCCCAAGTCCTCTGCATTGCCATGAAGGTCGTGGAATGGAGGAGGGGAGAAGGAGAGACTGAGAAGGGATCTAATTTCTCAAATACAAGGGTGCCACTAAAGAATTTAATCACAAGCATTTACTGAGTACCTGCTGCGTGACCTACATGGGACTTTGGGAGAAAGAAAATGAATTTATGCTCCAAAACAAATGTAAATCTGTTCTTCCCAAGGCCAATATCACTGCTCATGTGACTTCCATAATGTAGCATTTTGCTGAGCTGAATGTTGCAAGTTATTTAAAGTTGCAATTTTTTTTCCTACAACATGTGTCCTAAACTCAAGCCAACTACTTCATCTAGCTGCCAGTTTAAAAAAAAGAAGGAAAAAATAGCCATGACGGATTGCATGTCAGTCCAACATTTTCTAAGGAATGTTCTACATAGTTTCCACCTTACATGCTGTCTCTAAAACCCAACCCTTGAGTAAAACGTGACTCTGCTCTGCTAGGTTTGAGGATTCAGTTCTTGTGCCAGCTGTCATTTCTGACATTTTAAAATTGAGCTATCAGAAAACATACATAAAATAAAAGCTCTGACACCTCTTGCTCTGTGTGCTTAGGTTGCATTGTCGTCTTCCCCTATGATTTGCAATTATTTTTGTCTTTGAATTACAAGCAACAAACACAAAACTGCAATCCTGCTTGAAACATCAGTGTCTTAATCAGTTTGGACTGCTAATAACAAAACTGGGTGGTTTGCAACGACAGAATGAACATCTCTCTCAGTTCCAGCAGCCAGGAAGTCCCAGATCACGGTCCTGTCAGGTTCCCGTGTCTGGGGAGAGACTGTCCTCACAAGTAGCCATCTTCTTTGCTATATTCTTGTGTGATAGAAGGGTAAAGGGATATCCAGAGCCTTTCTTTTATAATTGAGTGAGCTTCATGGAAATGAGTGAAATATATACCACAAGAAAAGGAGCATGTTGTAGAAATGCAGGGAGTAGGATTTAGGAAATCATTAGTCACATTATGTCAGGTAACATCAAGCTGTCCAGACCAAGGTGCCTTCTGGGCACTGAAGGTTTGTGGGGAAGATGCTCCCCAAGAGGAACTGATAATGAGAGCCAGTCTGTGGAAACTGAATCCAGCCGTCTGCACAGATAATAAGTGTTTCCAGTTCAGAGCAAAAAGAAGTCATTAGGAATCAGAAAAATTATAGAACCTTCTAGGGAGATAGGGAAAGAAGCTTGAGCTTCCAGGATGAGTGTGAGTTTAATAGGTAGAAAGAAACTGAGAAAACTTTTCAAACTAAGGATGTACTATATGAACAGTGGTCCAGAAATTGGCAAAAAAGCTGCCCAATGCAGCAATTATAGGCAAACTTTTCAGGTGAAAAGTTTCTAAGAAAGAGGTAAAGAATACAAGATTTCTGGGTGAGTTTGGGCTGTCGTAATGGCAGACAGGGTCTTGGCAAGGGAGAATCTGGCTGTTGGAGATCCTGAGAGTGTCGAGGCAGACGTGGGCATCAGCAGGGGAGTCAGTTGGAACGGGCAGGGCTGTGAGAGCAGAAAGCAGCAGACTTGGCCTCTCAGGTCCGGGTTCCAATTCGGACCTGCCAAGTGTTGGGTGTGTGGCTGTCGGTGTTACACAATTAAACTTGCCGAGTCTTACTTTTTTTCTCAGTTAAATGGGCACGTAACACGCAAATCTCAAGGTATAGGAAAAAAATGCCTGGTACAAAGCAGGCCTCCAATGGTGAATTAAATGAATGGATTGGGAAAGGGAATGTGTTAAACTGGGATTCTTTAAACAAGTTATTTCAATAATCCAAGTGTAACTGTAGATAATTAGTTTATCAGAAAGAAAAGAAAAATAGAGATAGATGGGAGGGATGTTCTCAAGAGGAAACAGCAAATGATAGAAATTGGCAGTCTGTTGGGAAGCATGGAGATGAAGCCCCAAGTGACTCTAGGTGCCCTATGACACTGTCTATTGTCAGAAATCAGGGTGTTGAAGGAACTGAAGTGTATTGAATTTGGCTTTAGGCTGAATCCATGACATATATGAGGGAAACTTGAAATAGCATTACTTTCTGTATTTCTAAGTTCAGTTTAACCTCTGTTACAATTTTTTTTTCTTTTTAAATTACAGTCCTTTTGCTTGACTTCTCAATTATCAGAGATTTGGATTCCATCATTCCTCCTTTTAATTTGGCCAGGAGCATAGGGTAGGACAGAGAAATAAATTTATCCAAGGCCGCTAGAAGTACGTTTACATGCACTGCTACAGAAAAGCAACTGCAATTGTTTTGTGACCTTTGGTAACAGTTGCTCTGCTTTCTGGGAATCAAGATTGATTTTCCACATCAGCGTAGGTGGGAGCCAATCGCCTGAGAGCTGAGATTGATAGTCTATCAAAATGCGGCAGCTTCTCTAGAGAGTCTGTGGCAGAGCATCCCAAATACCAGTAAAGTGGTTGCTCATTCTTCGGCTCTAAGGTGACGGTGTAAAGGCACTCCCTTTTTACACATTGCAAAGTAATAATGAAGCTCTGTGTTCAGATGGCAGCTGCCAGCCAAAGAGTTCATAGCATTTATTAACAATGTCACCTTGTTCTCTACCCTCTCTAAGACTCTACAGGAAATGATGATCTTCTGTCTCCTAAAGACTGACTTAAGGGGCACGGACAAAACTTTGCAGAGACAATGAATAGGCTATATCGCAGGGACAGACTGACCATTCTTGGTGCCTTCATGTTGAGTCTGAAATAATTATGACATCACAGTTTGAAGAATACTCTGGAATTCGTAAATACATTCAAATATGTAATCTTAGAGTTTAGAGATGGATTTTGGCACCTAAATCCTATCACTGATCCCATCTCTCTCACTATGGTGCAACCCAAAGCGCTGGATACAACAAGGAACAATCACCAAACAGAAAGGAAAGTGCCATTTTATTAGCAATATCTGTGCTGAAGCATGTGATCAAAACCAGGAAGTCTGACTGCTCAGCCCTTTCCTCCTCCCTTGACTTTAAGACAGTTAGGCTTGAAGAGCGTGTGCTGTGCTGACCTCATGGGCCTGCCCAGTTTCAAAGGGAGAAGCAGCAATAGACAGCTCTGCGTTTCTCCAGAAAATAATATAAGGGTTTGAATTCTCTTCAATGTATTTCATGAAATTTTATGTGGCTTTGAATGACAAGTTTACTTAAAATATAATCTTAAACTTTAATATATTTGAACTACCACAGCATTTTGATCACTCACACAATGCCACATCCTACTTAGTCTTAGAAGTGAAATCCATCAGCTCCATCGTTTTGTGAGGGATGGAGCTGGCAAAGGTATTGCTTGTCCTGCAGACTAACGGGACTATCGAGTGGGGTGAAATGTGAGTTAAAATGTCCTGAGGTGCTAAATAAACAAACAGCTTCACCCAGACCAACATCACCATTCAACTGTGGCTCCAGACAGGAACCAGGCATGGAGCGGGCATCGCGGTGTGGAGACTTGCGTCTTCTCCTCAGCTTGGAGCAGAGTCCAGCCTGTGAGGAAGGGACCTGGAGAGAGCTAGGCTGTGAGTTGGGCCCCAGGTAAGTGGCCCTCACTCAGGGCAGAGCTGCCGCCTCAAGGAAGAAACTGGAGAGCTCCTCAGCAACTCAAGGCCAAGCTGCACTGGGTGTTCGTGGGAGGAGGGGGGAGACGTTCCAGACTGTCCATCAAGCTGTACTGAGGGTGGCAAGGCGGACTCTGATGGTGGATCTGAGCTCTAGACACACATTTAGAAGAGCTCAGCTCTAAAGCAAAGACAGGAAAACATATATGAAAATACAGGAGGACAAACCCATTCATCATACACTGTACAGAATTATGGTATTTAAGTGGGCTGGGAGTTGCCACCAGGGTGTAAGCCTTTTCCCCACTGGGATTCAGAAACATCTGGTCATTTTGGATAAACTAGTAGCAAAGGCCCATCAGGAAGTTACTTGTATCAGGAGCCAAGGAATCTGGGAGCAATATCATTTTATAAAAAGAGAATCAAGGCATTCAGTTCTGCTCATCCATGTAGCATGAGACAGGTTGGATGGAGGTGGGTAGGGATTCTGCTTTCAGAATATTTTCTGTCACTTGCATTTTCCTCCCTCCCTGGTCCTTCTGAGAATTTATGTCTGAGATTTACGTTTTAACTAAAAGGTCAAAAGGTGGTTTTACTGAACATTCTGTAAAATACTGAAGCAAAAGAAGCACTACATTTTACCATTAATATGTTACAAAATGATAGCCACGTGAGGAAAGAGATGGTCAGTGAGCCCCTGATGGGTCTGCCTCCTGAGAAAGCTGCCCTGCCCTTGAACCCTGAAAGGCTGGAGGCACATGAGCAGAATCCTTCACAGGAGTCAAGCCCATCTACTGAGCTCAGCCTGCTCTGAGTGCCCTTCTGTTCATTCCACACTCTGCTGCCAGAGTTGTCTTTCTAGAATAACGCTACTCAACGTGTGACCTTCAAGACTCATTAGATGCTTGTTCATAATCTCTTCAATGGCCAAACCACAAACAGGACCTCTAGACTAGTATCATCCCGGTGAGCATCCTGAGAACTGACATTGTGATTTACTGTTCAGTGATTCTTGTATGTATTCCACTGAGAGTCATTATTCTAGACCTTAGATCATCGTGTGGTGCTCTCATACTTAAAGACTATAAACGATGTTTGGTTGTGTGTGAAACAAACTCTAACTGGTAAAAATGGCCTTCCATGTCACTCACAATTGCAGGTGCTATACAATCTCTCTGACATCTTCTTGCCTCACCTCACAGGTGTACTGCTCAGACACATTGAGAAATTGCCTTTGGCTTCAGCACAATCTCTTGGTCATGTCTGTGAATTTGTGGCTCCTTCTGACAAGACTTTTTTTGCTTTCTTTGTTTTCTTAGTGACTTAGTTGATGAAGAATCTGCCTGCAATGCAGGAGACTGGGGTTTGATCCCTGGGTCGGGAAGATCCCCTGGAGAAGGAAATGGCAACCCACTCTAGTACTCTTGGCTGGAGAACTGCATGGACGGAGGAGCCTGGCAGGCTACATTGCATGGGATCACATAGTGTTGGACATGACCATGTAACTTTCTTGTTTTGCTTTCTTACAGAAAAAATTTTGATTACCTCTTGATGTATCATTCTGTGAGATTTCTTAAACACAGCAAGCAATGTTAGTCACTATTTTTCTCTGGATAATGGTTAATTCTGTGTGTCCATTTGGTTAGGATATAGTTGTTTGGTCAAACATTAGTGTAGATGTTGCTATGAAGGTATTTCTGGACGTGATCAACTTTACAATTAGTTGACCTTAAGCAGATTAGCCTTTACAGTGTCAGTAGGCCTCACCCAATCAGTTGAAGCAAAGACTGAGGTTTCCTAGAAAAGGAATTCTGCCTCAGAATTGCAGCATGGAAATCTTATCTGAGTTTCCAGCCTGGAGGTTCCTCCTGCAGATTTCAGATGCAAGACTGAAATATCAATGCTTACGTGAATTTTCAGCCTTGCCAGCCTGCCTTCAGTTCAGCTCAGTCGCTCAGTCATGTCCAACTATTTGTGACCCCATGGACTGCAGTATGCCATGCTTCCCTGTTCATCACCAGCTCCCGAATCTTGCTCAAACTCATGTCCATTGAGTCAGTGGTGTCATCTCACCCTCTGTCGTCCCCTTCTCCTCCCCCCTTCAATCTTTCCCAGCATCAGGGTCTTTTACAATGAGACAGCTCTTCGCATCAGGTGGCCAAAGTATCGGAGTATTCAACTTCAGCCTCAGTTCTTCCAGTGGATATTCAGGACTGATCTCCTTTAGGATGGACTGGTTGGATCTCCTTGCTGCCCAAGGGACTCTCAAGACTTCAACACTACTGCTCAAAAACGTCCATTCTTCAGTACTTAGCTTTCTTTATGGTCCAAATCTCTCACATCCATACATGACTACTAGAAAAACTATAGCTCTGACTAGATGGACATTTGTTGGCAAAGTAATGCCTCTGCTTTGTAAAATGCTGTCTAGGTTGGTCATAGCTTTTCTTCCAAGGAGCAAGCATCTTTTAATTTCATGGCTGCAGTTACCATCTGCAGTGATTTTGGAGCCCAAGGAAATAAAGTCTATTGCTATTTCCATTGCTTCCCCATCTATTTGCCATGAAGTGATGGAACCAGATGCCATGATATTAGTTTTTTGAATGTTGAGTTTTGAACCAGCTTTCTCACTCTTCACTTTCACCTGCATCAAGAGACTCTTGACTTTCTCTTCACTTTCTGCCATAAGGCTAGTGTCATCTGCATAACTGAAGTTATTGATATTTTTCCCAGCAATCTTTTTTTAATTAATTTATTTAAATTGGAGGCTAATTACTTTACAATACTGTAGTGGTTTTTGCCATACACTGACATGAATCAGCCATGGTGTACATGTGTTCCCCATCCTGAACCCCCCTCCCACCTCCCTCCCCATCCCATCCTTCTGGGTCATCCCAGTGCACCAGCCCTGAGCGCCCTGTCTCATGCATCAAACCTGGACTGGCGATATGCTTCTCATACGGTAATATACATGTTTCAGTGCTATTCTCTCAAATCATCCCACCCTTGCCTTCCCCCACAGAGTCCAAAAATCTGTTCTTTACATCTGTATTTCTTTTGCTGTCTCGCATATAGGGTCATCATTACCATCTTTCTAAATTCCATATATATGCATTAATATACTGTATTGCTGTTTTTCTTTCTGACTTACTTCACTCTGTATAATAGGCTCCAGTTTCATTCACCTCATTAGAACTGATTCAAATGCATTCTTCTTAATAGCTGAGTAGTATTCCATTGTGTATATGTACCACAGCTTTCTTATCTATTCATCTGCTGATGGACATCTAGGTTGCTTCCACGTCCTAGCTATTGTAAACAGTGCTGTGATGAACATTGTCTCCCAGCAATCTTGATTCCAGCTTGAGCTTCATCCAGCCCAGCATTTTGCATGATGTACTCTGCATATAATTTAAATAAGCAAGGTGACAATATACAGCCTTGATGTTCTCCTTTCCCAATTTGGAACCACATCGTTGTTCTATGTCTGGTTCTAACTGTTGCTTCTTGACCTGCATGCAGGTTTCTCAGGAGGCAGGTGACGTGGTCTGGTATTTCCATCTCTTTAAGAATTTCCCAGTTTATTGTGATCCACAAGGCTTTAGCTCAGTCAACAAAGCAGAAATAGATGTTTTTCTGGAACTCTCTTGCTTTTTTGATGATCCAGTGGATGGTGGCAATTTGACCTCTGGTTCCTCTGCCTTTTCTAAATCCAGCTTGAACATCTGGAAGTTCATGATTCCGGTACTGTTGAAGTCTGGCTTGAGGATTTTGAGTGTTACTTTGCTAGGGTATGAGATGAGTGCAGTTGTGCAGTAGTTGGGACATTCTTTGGCATTGCCTTTCTTTGGGATTGGAATGAAAACTAACCTTTTCCAGGCCTGTGGCCACTGCTGAGTTTTCCAAATTTGCTGGCATATTGAGCGCAGCACTTTCACAGCATCATCTTTTAGGCTTTTAAATAGCTCAACTGGAATTCCGTCCTTCCACTAGCTTTGTTTGTAGTAATGCTTCCTAAAGCCTGCTTGACTTCATACCCCAGGGTTTCTGGCTCTAGGTGAGTGATCACACCGTCATGGTTATCTGGATTATTAAGATCTTTTTTATACAGTTCTTCTGTGTATTCTTGCCACCTCTTCTTAATCTCTTCTATTTCTGTTAGGTCCATACCATTTCTGTCCTTTATTGTATCCATCTTTGCATGAAATGTTTCCTTGGTATCTCCAGTTCTCTTGAAGAGGTCTCTAGTCTTTCCCATTCTATTGCTTCCCTGTTTCCTGACATTGATCACTGAGGAAGTCTTTCTTATCTTTCCTTGCTATTCTTTGGAACTCTGCATTCAGATGGGTATATCTTTCCTTTTCTCCTTTGCCTTTAGCATCTCTTCTTTTGTCAGCTATTTGTAAGGCCTCCTCAAACAACCGTTTTGCCTTTTTGCATTTCTTTTTCTTGGGGATGGTATTGGTCACAGCCTGCCTTACAGAGTTCATAATTGTGTGAGAATATTTCTTAAAATAAATCCTCCACCATACACATATACACCCTCATTTATATATACATATGATGGTTGGTGGTTTGCTCACAAAGTCGTGTACGACTCTTGCAACCCGATGGACTGTGGTCTGCCAGGCTCCTCTGTCCCTGGGATTTCCCAGGCAGAATACTGGAATGGGTTACCATTTCCTTCTCCAGAGGATCTTCCCAACCCAGGGATGGAACCCATGTCTCCTGCATTGGCAGGTGGTTTCTTTACCAGCTGAGCCACCAGGGAAGTCAATATACATGTGTTTGTGTATATATATGTATATGTGTACATGATAGATAGATATACTGTTGGTTCTGTTTCTTTGGAGAACCCTGACTTACACACTTGAGTTTTATTTAGGTTAGAGTTAAGATGAGGAACAACTTGGAAGAGAGAAAGGTCTCTGAGCACAGCATCTCCTTTATCCCTGGAGTGAAAAGTGGGAAGCAACTCCTCAGTCCCCTGGCCTTCTCCCCAGGATGGAGAAGAGGACCATCTAGGTGAGCAAGAGGCATGCCCTCTCCCTAACGTCTTTAAGTGAAAAGGGAAGATGCTTTTCTCTGCAAACACAGCAATGTTTCTGGATTTCTCCCAGCACCTGTGGCCTGCTTATTCTTTGTACAGTCACCACATAGTTCTCCTAACTGCAGGTCTAATCCATAGTTTCCATGAACAGCCCCAAGGCTGTATCTGACCCCTGCCCCCGCCCCCAGCCCCAAGGCCCAGCTCAGTGACATGGCATATAATAGTGCTTCATGACTGTTGAGTTACTGGATTAAAGACTTTATTTTCTTTCAGGATCTTTCTGCCAGGCCCACTGTGACCTGTGCACTGCTCCTGAGTGGTGCTGGGTCCGCTGCCACCTGTAGGGAGAGTTCAGCATGCCAGATTTCACAGCAATGTTCCATAAAAAATGTCTTTTGAACAAGGTGAACTTCATTTCAGAGTATTGTCACTGCTTCCTCTCTTTCTTCATAAATACAGGCTGACAGGTTGATCTTACATTTGATTGTGAAGTCAGAGTGATGACTTGCTATTTAACCTTTTGTTTGGAACGTGGATCACTTCACATAAAAGGTCTGTACTTCCCAAGTGCCATTTTAATCAGAGGTGATTGTAAAATGAATGTGAATTTCATTCTTCTGTTGAGACTTCTATAACCAGCTGCTAAGCACAATAATATTTTCTACCTCCTAGCACTTTGTATTGTGTGACTCTCTTTCATATACAGTAGTTCAACAAACATCAGCTACCCTTTTCTTTAATTCTTACAACAAACCTGAGAGGTAGATATGAATGTCAAATTGGAAAGGCAGCTCAGAGAAGTTAAGAGAATTGTTCAAGGTTAGAACTTAGTAATTCAAGGATAGGTATATAAATATGTATGTAATAATATATACTGCTTTTGCTGATTGCTTATTATATGCTAAGCGATTACTAAGAGCTTCACATGCATTATATCGTATAATTCTTGAAAAGTCTTCATGAAAAAGGTGCTGCAATTATTCCCATTTTATATCTGCAGAAATTAAAGGTAAGTAACTTGGCTGGAGTTGCATAGCCTTGTATCCATCCAAATTCAGATCCCACAAGCATAGCTGCTACCCTCTACTGCTTTTGAACCAAAATAAGCATGCACGTGAATATTTGTCTGTGCACATCATACTTTATTGTCTTTCTGAAGGCAATAAAACACCTCATGCAGTTAGTAAGAGCTGAATTAGGCCTCATATTCTTTATTACATTAAGGCTGCCTTCCTGAGCGCTGCAGCTGCGTCTTTAACCAACAGGCTCTGTGTCAACGCTAGCTTTCAATTAGCTCATGATTGGGGTCAGGGAGAACACAGGTCACTGAAATTCAAAAATAACCCCTCAAAACTATATTTTGCAATGTGCTGTGTAAAAATACCCTGCCCAAACTGTTTAAAATAATCCTGTGGATGTGTCTGGCTTCACTCCCTTCCCGTCCTTCCTGGAACAGAGATTCAAACCAACTCCCAAATGACCAAATCTGGACAACACGGGGGAGGCTGAGGAGGCTGCTGGGGAACAGAGGGAGTTTAATTATATCCACGAGAGGCTGAGTAACTGAGTGTTTGGCACCATTATATGAGTTTGTGAAAGTCTAAGAGCAAGAATGAGAAGAATGGAGGGAGAAGGACAGGCACGTGTGTAAATGTGTGCCTCGGGGCTCAGTTAACCCAGGACAGGATCTGACCTTGTGTCCATGTTGACTGCACGCATGTTCAATGAATGACTGACTGACTGAATGGACAAAGCACGAGGAATCGTTTCACCTCAGCCGACCTTCCCATGGATACCACACCTCTGCTTCAGTGAACTTAACCCTGTCCCCTGAAAGGGAGTATAGTGAATGGAAACTGCCTGAGGACCCTCGTCATTCTTTGACAATTTCACATCCAATCTTCATTCTTGTTAGCACCTGAAATCTCCCAGAAACCCCACATGGGCTACAGTCTGAATGAGTAAGTGCCTTTGTCTCCAAAGGAAGACAGTGGGTCCCCTTGCTCTCTCCACTCCCTGAATCAGGGGCAGGCTTGTGGGTTAAGTTCAGCCCACCAGCCTCACTCTCCTGGAATGCAAGTCTGAAGTGAGTGACCTGGGATCTTTAACTGGGAGGCTGGGGCAGGGCAGGGGTCGGGGGGGTGGGGGGGGGCGGTGTCGTCTTCCCGCATGATCTTAGCTGCAGGCCCCAGAGCACTGTGGTGTTCACCCACATTCCCACTCTGGGTTTCCAGTCTCAGTTCTGTGAGTCCCTGTTACTCTTCCAACATATTTTCAGCTTAAGACTGCCAGACATTTTCTGCAGATTGCAATCAAGAACTCTGACACATATAAGCTGCGTGAGTCCCTTGAAATAAAAAGACCAGTGAAAGAAAATGGCTATGCATTTAACTCTCACTGGTACCACAACCATAAAAGCTAAAACACAGCACCCAGAGTCCAATTTTTTTTTTCACCTTCCAGCGCAACTCTATCAGATAGCATCTACTGAAGTAAGCATGGCTTCAAAATCACTACCCAATTTTCTCACATAGAAATAGCAAGAGTTCAGCTGGGCATCTGAGAGAATGGCTTCTATTGCTAGAAAACCAGTTTGCTTATTGACTCAGAATTGAAAACTGCTTACTTGTAGTTCAAATTGAACACCGTTTAACAGAAAAGACCTGTCACAGAAATCTGCTGCAAACTTTTCTCGATCACGACCTCCCACAAATAATTCTTATAAGGTTTATGAGTAATTTGTGTTAGGGAAGATTCAAGTGTAGATTTTGCAGGGTGAACACTCCTCCCAGTCCTCTGGGACTTACTTAAACAGGCAACCAGAATTAGGAGAATTCCTCTTGTTAACTGATAACACTTCCACAGGACAGCCCGAACCAGGTAGTGATAACAGTGTGTGTGTATGCTGGTCGCTCAGTCGCGTCTGACTCTTGCGACCCCATGGACTGTAGTTCTCCAAGCTCCTCTGTCCATGGAATTTTCCAGGTAAGAATACTGGAATGGGTTGTCATTTCCTTCTCAAGGGGATCTTCCTGACTGATTGAACATGGGTATCCTGCATTGCAGGCAGATTCTTTTCTGTCTGAGTCACCAGGAAAGCCCAATTGTAACAGTATTTTAGGCTAAATCCCAATCATTCCTGCTGCAAATCAGAAAGAATGGAAAAGACATCCTCAGGGTTTAAATTTTTATTATCTGCAGTAGAGGAAAGTTGTAGAAAGAGATAATTAAGATTGCAATCAATTTTTTCACTACTGGATTTAGCTTCAGTGGGCTTCCCTTGTGGCTCATCTGGTAAAGAATCCCCCTGAAATGAGGGAGACCTGGGTTTGATCCCTGGGTTGGGAAGATCCCCTGGAGAAGGGAAAGGCTACCCACTCCAGTATGCTGGTCACATAATTCTATAGACTGTATAGTCCATGAGGTCACAAAGAGTTGGATACAACTGAGCAACTTTAACTTTCACTTTAGCTTCTGTATCACTTAATGAAATTATATATTAATATTTCTTAAAAAGTAGTATGTTTAGCTTCCCTCCTTCAACTTCCTGTCTCCTTTCAGGTGATGGGCCTATTGAACTCAGAAAACTAGATCATTGATAACTTTGTATGTATGGCTGGACTAGAGTCGCAGTGGAGTGGACTAGGGGAAGAGGGAAGCAAAGGAAGGTCTGAAAGGTCAAGTTCAAAGCAGGAAAAGAGACTCAAAGATGGAGATCTGCCCTACTTATCAATTTATTGCTTCTCAGCTCGAAGTCCCTCATTTATTACCTGCTTCTGTAGTAATGGAACTAGACCTTCATTAAGCATGTCCCTTTTGCAGATAGCACAGTTAGATTTTATTGAGAGAGCATGGGTGTGTGACGGTACTGCAGAAGGCAAGGCTTCTCCTTCTGGGTCTGGAGTGCTGCTGTTTTCTTTCTTTCTTGTTTGTATCACTTACCTGCTAGTGATATGTGTAAGGAAAATTCAGTGGCATTCTTTCCCAGACACTTTCCTGGAGCTCTCGGGTCCCTGTCAAGTTGGCAGCACCTACCCTGACCCTGGCCGGGTGACTACCTCTCCATGCCCCTTTCAGTGTGAACAGCATGAACCCCAACATGGGCTCCTCTTCTAGACTTTTGTTTGCCTATCCCCACCATCATCCCTCAGTACCCCAGAGAGTTGTCTGCTGCTTGCCTGGTACTGGAGCAACTCAGAAAACTTCTCTATCAAATAGGGAAACCACCCCTCAACCTCCAACAAGGTCTAAATCTCAGCCTGGGAAAAGGGACCTCCCTTCTAGGTTCATTTTTCTTTAGACATTCTTTCTCAGCCCTAGGGAATTGTGTAAAGTTCTCTTTACCATAATTATAGTCACTCCTCTATTCTAGTGAGNGAGAGTGAAAAGGTTGGCTTAAAGCTCAACATTCAGAAAATGAAGATCATGGCATCCGGTCCCATCACTTCATGGGAAATAGATGGGGAAACAGTGGAAACAGTGTCAGACTTTATTTTTTTAGGCTCCAAAATCACTGCAGATGGTGATTGCAGCCATGAAATTAAAAGACGCTTACTCCTTGGAAGAAAAGTTATGACCAACCTAGATAGCATATTCAAAAGCAGAGACATTACTTTGCTGACTAAGGTCCGTCTAGTCAAGGCTATGGTTTTTCCTGTGGTCATGTATGGATGTGAGAGTTGGACTGTGAAGGCTGAGCACCGAAGAATTGATGCTTTTGAACTGTGGTGTTGGAGAAGACTCTTGAGAGTCCCTTGGACTGCAAGGAGATCCAACCAGTCCATTCTGAAGGAGATCAGCCCTGGGATTTCTTTGGAGGGAATGATGAAACTCCAGTACTTTGGCTACCTCATGCGAAGAGTTGACTCATTGGAAAAGACTGATGCTGGGAGAGATTGGGGGAAGGAGGACAAGGGGACGACCGAAGATGAGATGGCTGGATGGCATCACTGACGCGATGGACGTAAGTCTGAGTGAATTCCAGGAGATGGTGATGAACAGGGAGGCCTGGCGTGCTGCGATTCATGGGGTCACAAAGAGTCAGACACGACTGAGTGACTGAACTGAACTTAACTTAACTGTGTGTTTTCTGCCTCCTAACCAGAATCTGATTGATAAAGAACTTGCAGAGGTAGTAGTCTCACAAAGCTGGGATTTGGAGGTGGGATTCCCTGGTGGCTCAGACGGCAAAGTTTCTGCCTGCAATGCAGGAGACCTGGGTTCGATTCCCTGGTCAGGAAGATCCCCTGGAGAAGGAAATGGCAACCCACTCTAGTACTCTTGCCTAAAATATTCCATGGATGGAGGAGCCTGGTGGTCTACAGTCCATGGGATCACAGAGAGTTGGACACAACTGAGTGACTTCACTTGGTCATGCCCTTAGGCTGAAGTGTAGTGTGGAGCTCCTTGAGAATAAGGAATAGGATACTGATAATCTGTGCCATACAGTGACACTGTAATTACTAAGTCATAACCTGTGTTTGAGTTTGATAAAGTGCCAACTGAAACAAGTGCCTTAGGATCCCAAATGGTTGCTGCATTTGACCTTTATGGCAGTAGTGATGACTACAAAGACTGTGGTTTAGGATTGACTTTTTTTCAATGCACTTTAGCATTTGTCAAAGGAAAATAGCATGCTCGGTTCCTCTGACTTTTAGCGTGTTATTGTCTGAGCACATCTATGGCAGCCTTGAAATGTTCCCTTTTCTTTTCTTTTTTGTCAAATATAAATTTATTTATTTTCATTGGAGGTTAATTACTTTACAACATTGTATTGGTTTTGCCATACATCAACATGAATCCACCACAGGTGTACACGTGTTTCCCATCCTGAACCCCTCTCCCTCCTCCCTCCCCATACCATCCCTCTGGGTTGTCCCAGTGCACCAGCCCCAAGCATCCTGTATCATAGCTACAGGGATGTTATAGCTGAAAATAAAATGCAACACTTCATTATGTGAGCTGTTGAATTACAACAATAGTTAAATTCAGTCAAGTCAAGTTTCTCATGTGAAATTTAAGACATTGATTAGGAAAAATGGAATCATGAAACTCAGAATGGGGACTACTGGTTAGATCCAGATAAAGTTGTCAATCATTAATCCTCAAGTCATCCCGAGTCTCATTTCCCAAGGGAATTAATTTTCTCTTTCATATCTGAGAAGAATAACCTACCTTTGCCTGAAAACCCTGTGATAACCTCACCTGGCACAGAAACCTTGAAAAATGAACTCTTATTCTCCTTAAAACATACCACAACCATATTCTATCACCACCAGATCCTTGGCCTGATCTCTCCATATTCTTAGGGCCCAGGACATACTACAAGCCAGGAGGAAATACCAAAGAATTGCAAGACTTTGTTATAACTATGTGTAGAAACTGAAGGGAAGATGTACAAGAGTGAATTCTAAGTGTATTAGACCAAGTGCAGCACTTAGCTACAAAGACAAGGTGGAACTCTTTACCTTAAAGTCTATCATGGATGTACTGGTAATCAAAATGCTTTGATCCACAGGATATTCAGATAATTTGGATAATTGATCTGAGTATGCCTAGGGGGTAAATGCACTGGTGAATTATTAGTATACTTCTTGACTGATATATAAAAGATTATTGCTCTGGAGTCAAAACCCTGAACTGAGTAACCACAGTGAATAATCTTGACCTCTCACTGTATCCAGTGAGTCACAGACTCAGAGTCCTTTGATTGAAAGAGAGGCCAGTAAACTTGATGAGGAATCCTATGCCATTGCTGAAAGTATCTACTGTACAAAGAATCCTGCAGCTGTGCATTCGAGTGAGAGTGCTCTGGGGAATTGTCCCCTGATCTTTTAGGGGTTATCATACAACAGTCCCAAATTGATGCTAATTCCTGGGGACTCAAAATACTTTTATGGTCCAACAATCAAAGTTGAGACTTCTAGTGGTCAAATAATAGATGGGGCTTTATTTCATATTTGACTTAAAGTGGGTTCAGCTTAATTTCTAAATTCATTCTCTGACCCTATGGTGAGGATCATCTTGACAGGAATAATGAAGTAAAACCCCCAGGAACACCCCCTATCCTTATCAAGATTGTCAGCTAGAAGCAATATCTCAACTGAGAGACTTTGAGCTCTGTGAATTTGGAGGTCTTTAATATCTAAAGGGACAATATTTCTGTCAGAGGATGCAACAGTACTTCCATTGAATTGGAAGATGAGACCTGACTATTTTGGGTTCCTTATGCCACTTGAACAAACAGGCAAAAGTGATTCTACTTGTTGGAGTCACAAATGATGAATGTCAAGGGGAAACTGAGTTGTTACTACACAATGAAGTCAAGGAGGATTTTATTTTCAATCCGCTGAGCTTTGGGGAGTGACTTTTACTATTTCCACATCCAACAGAAAAAGTTAATGAAAACTATAATAACAAAAAAAGGCAGATCTCTTGATAACTTAGACTGTTTGGAAATTAATGTTTACCTGGTAAAGCCCAACTGGCTGACATTCTGAAGTAGGAGGAAATACAGAATTCACAGTGAGAAAAGGAATAACTAAATATCAAGTGAAGCCCTGTAACCAATTACAAGAATAAGAACTGTGGTACCTGTCATATTTTCTATTTGATTTTATTTTGTTTATTTTGTTTATGCAGAAATTATTTTCCTCTCTCTTGCCCATTTTTATTCTATATACCAGTTATGGTTAATTTTAAATGTTGTTCTATAAATTTTAAAATTACAGAATATTAGGTGGTACTGTGATAGAATTTGGGGGTTATTAATATAGCCACATAGAAATACAATGACTATTGAAACAGTGCATCTCCTCCCATTTAGAAAACGATGAGTGTCAGGAGCCACGTTAGGCATTACTGACAATATGGAGGCACGGTCCCCAGCCACCTCTCATTCTGCAGGCATGGATCCTGGGATGAAGGAGTTAGGTCTTGTAATTCTGACTTGTCTTTTCCTCTCCTCAGCTGAGTTGACCGAAAAGGAATATTGAGGTGCTTATTGTTCTTGAGAGGAGCATGAGAAGGCACAAAGCCTTTTGCAGCATTGCTCAGAAAATAATTCATAAAATTAATCATTGACATTTGTTCAAGGACTTTTACAAAAGAGTGTTCCAGGATAAGCACATAGGCTGTAGCTTGAGGCCATGGGAGGGATTGATAACTGAAGCCTCAGTTCAGTTCAGTTGTGTCCGACTCTTTGCGACCCCATGAATCGCAGCACGCCAGGCCTCCCTTTCCATCACCAACTTCTGGAGTTCACTCAGACTCATGTCCATCGAGTCAGTGATGCTATCCAGCCATCTCATCCTCGGTCATCCCCTTCTCCTCCTGCCCGCAATCCCTCCCAGCATCAGTCTTTTCCAATGAGTCAACTCTTCATGTGAGGTGACCAAAGTACTGGAGTTTCAGCTTTAGCATCATTCCTTCCAAAGAAATCCCAGTATTGATCTCCTTCAGAATGGACTGGTTGGATCTCCTTGCAGTCCAAGGGACTCTCAAGAGTCTTCTCCAACACTACAGGTCAAAAGCATCAATTCTTCAGTGTTCAGCTTTCTTCACAGTCCAACTGTCACATCCATACATGACCACAGGAAAAACCATAGCCTTGACTAGATGGACCTTAGTCAGCAAAGTAATGTCTCTGCTTTTGAATATGCTATCTAGGTTGGTCATAACTTTTCTTCCAAGGAGTAAGTGTCTTTTAATTTCATGGCTGCAGCCACCATCTGCAGTGATTTTGGAGCCCCCAAAAATAAAGTCTGACACTATTTCCACTGTTTCCCCATCTATTTCCCCTGAAGTGATTGGACCAGATGCCATGATCTTTGTTTCCTGAATGTTGAGCTTGAAGCCAACTTTTTCACTCTCTTCTTTCACTTTCATCAAGAGGCTTTTTAGTTCCTCTTCACTTTCTGTCATAAGGTGGTGTCATCTGCATATCTGCGGTTACTGATATTTCTCCTGGCAATCTTGATTCCAGCTTGTGTTTCTTCCAGTCCAGCGTTTCTCATGATGTACTCTGCATAGAAGTTAAATAAGCAGGGTGACAATATACTGCCTTGACGTACTCCTTTTCCTATTTGGAACCAGTCTGTTTTTCCGTGTCCAACTCTAACTGTTGTTTCCTGACCTGCATACAGATTTCTCAAGAGGCAGGTTAGGTGGTCTGGTATTCCCATCTCTTTCAGAATTTTCCACAGTTTATTGTGATTCACACAGTCAAAGGCTTTGGCATAGTCAAGAAAGCAGAAATAGATGTTTTTCTGGAACTCTCTTGCTTTATCCATGATCCAGCAGATGTTGGCAATTTGATCTCTGGTTCCTCTGCCTTTTCTAAAACCAGCTTGAACATCAGGGAGTTCATGGTTCACGTATTGCTGAAGCCTGGGTTGGAGAACTTTGAGCATTACTTTACTAGCGTGTGAGATGAGTGCAACTGTGTGGTAGTTTGAGCATTCTTTGGCATTGCCTTTCTTTGGGATTGGAATGAAAACTGACCTTTTCCAATCCTGTGGCCACTGCTGAGTTTTCCAAATTTGCTAGCATATGGAGTGCAGCACTTTCACAGCATCATCTTTCAGGATTTGAAATAGCTAAATGGAATTCCATCACCTCCACTAGCTTTGTTCATAGAGATGCTTTCTACGGCCCACTTGACTTCACATTCCAGAATGTCTGGCTCTAGATGAGTGATCACACCATCGTGCTTATCTGGGTCATGAAGATCTTTTTTGTACAGTTCTTCTGTGTATTCTTGCCACCTCTTCTTAATATCTTCTGCTTCTGTTAGGTCCAGACCATTTCTGTTTTTTATCGAGCCCATCTTTGCATGAAATATTCCCTTGGTATCTCTAATTTTCTTGAAAAGATCTCTAATCTTTCCCACTATGTTCTTTTCCTCTATTTCTTTGCATTGATCACAAAGGGACTTCTCTGGTGGCAGGGACTTCTCTGGTGGCTCAGAGGGTAAAGCGTCTGCCTGTGGTGTGGGAGACCCAGGTTCAATTCCTGCATCAGGAAGATCCCCTGGAGAAGGAAATGGCAACCCACTCCAGTACTCTTGCCTGGAACATTCCATGGACAGAGGAGCCCGGTAGTATATAGTCCATGGGGTCTCGAAGAGTCGGACAGGACTGAGCGACTTCACTTTCACTATCTGAAGCCTATTTGTGAGGAAAATGTTTATGGCAAAGGAGGTTACTGAATCTAGGGCTTAGAAATAATTAAAACAGTTAGAAGTTAAAGATTTAAGGAATGTTGTAAAGTTAGCATATTTTACTATAGCTTATAGAAGTTAGGAATTTTTAGAGACACTATAGCTAGAAGCCTTTTTAAGAGATAGAGAGCTCAGGACGTTAGGGGCAAACAGGAGTTAGGAAGATAAGTTATTAAACTCAGGAATGTAGCACGAGTTACAATGTAATCACAAGTTAACTACAGGACACATTAGAGGAGGTAGATAATAGATGATAAGGCTGATTCCCAGAGAATCTCTAAAGCAGGAACTCTGTTTGAAGAGCAACAGTGATTTATGGAGATAATAAATCTGAGAGGGGGGAACTGAAAATGCCAAACCTCTGGCCTAATGTTTTTGTAAAAGCATAAAAGAGAATCTTAAACTTGGAATAGACAGGCAGTCCAAAAGAAACCTGGGAGAGGCTGCCTCATTGCCGATACCATTCATTTCTTCAGGTTGAATCCCTGGTTGCTGGAGTGGGACTCCAGCAGATGAGAATTTTTCACCTTTAAGAAGGATAGGTGTGCCATTTTTCGGGTTGAAATATGGAGTTGTTTACATGTTGCATGGAATTTCAAATGTGTGGAGAAGGGTAGATATGGAATCTGAGTTATTGAAAGCAAAGGACTGCAAAAGAGTCAGACACGACTAAACAAGAACAATAGATTCTATCATACAGTATCTGCTCTGTGATAATGCAGTTGAACCCTTTAAGCATTTCTTCTTTGGAGCAAGCATGATGTTAAATTTTGTCAGTAGAGGGTGAAGGAGGGATATTGCAAGACAAAGGAGTCTTCTTCTTGGTTCTGGGATGTTGTATTTTCTTGCTTCTACCGTAAGGCTTCCAACAGTCCCCACGGTAAAAATCCAGTGGCGCTCCACTCTGACTGCTTGCCCAGAGCAGGCATTCCTTACACGTTCACTGCTCGTGACCAGCTCACTTTAACCTTCCCCATAGACATAACGCATCTCTAGCTTCCCACCATCCTGCTGGAAAGTGAGCTCCATGTAATCAGACTCAATAAACTGCATTTTGCCTAGATAAATGGAATGTCCTCTGAACCACTCTAAGGCACTTATCTGGTCAGAGGGTGTTTCAACTTTACACAGTAAATCCACTCTCGAGTGTTCTCTAAGCCTTTTATTCACTTACTCTATAGTCAACCATGTCAGTTCTGGCATTTCTGCTTCATTCAGTGTGCGCTGTCACTTTTTCTAAGTTTTCAAGAGCCCTTCTAGGAGGGTATTAGCACCATTTCTTAGGGCCCTTGCTAGGATGTTATAATATTAGTAAACTCTAGTTTAACCAGCCTTGTATTTTATTTCCCTTGACCTAGAACCCTCAAGATCCAGTTCCATATATTTTCCCACTTCCTGACAGAATGTACTGGTCAAATTCTACAGCTCCTTCAGAGTATAATTCCTCCCTTCCCTCAGCAGACCCAGCACAGGCTTAGTCTTAGACTCTTGTTCTAGGTCTGGTTTCTGGGAGGGTGCAAGTGAACTTTGTCTTCTAAGACATCTTCCTCATTTGAGGGTTCTGTACTGTCTCTAAGGAAAACGTGAGTCACTTCTGCACACCCAGAACACTCAGAGAAATCTGGGAATTCAAAGTTCTCAAATGAATCTATCCAGATGTCCTTATCCCAAAGCTCGGGTCCCACTTCTTCCCTGTTGGAGCCCTAATTACGGCCCGGGAAGCCTGCTGTGGTAGAGTTTGCTTTTCTCTGATTTCCACTACCTCCATGACTAAGTCCTCAGCCTGATCTTCAACCCACTCTTCTGGTCACAGCAGATGACTTAAGTGCTTCCATGGAGTCCTCTCCTGCCTTCAGTCTGTCTTCAGTTGGTGATTTATCACCCTGAGCCTGACATGTCTCTTCAATTAACTACTGGTGCTTAATATCAACCCCCGACCCCATGGTTCTTTCTCATGGTTACCATTTCCTTCATCTTCCTTCAGCATCAGAAATATTATATTACCTTATGAATCCTCTTAGACCACAATCTTATCCCAAATTACCACTAGTGAGACTTTTAACAACTGCTCTGTTACAATGTTTCAGGAGCTGTTCATTCTCCGCCTACCACTAGTGATGGATTCCTCATTACCAGTCGGCCAGATCCATCTCCAAAGTCCCTTTACCATCTCCCCAGATTCCCAGGTTCTTCCCCTTCCCAGAACCGCTTCCTAGAATCCACTTCTGGATTCTCTGGCAACAGATACTGAGACAGTGAGATGGACAGTCAGTCAGAGATGCTGGGGGCAGGAAAGATGGGGGCTCTCAGGAAACAGATTTTAAGAAAGTGAGAAAGGCGAGATGGGCAGAAAGAGAGTTTCTTATTTGCAACCAAGGCCTTGGCTGATTCTGTTGATTTCTGGAGATGAGATGTCTTTCAGAGTGTCTCAAATTGAGTTTCCAGAAGGTTGTCTCCCTACTTCAACATATTTTTGGCTGTAGAATGCTTCCTGGGTAAGTGGTGAAACTTTGGGACAAGTCTGAACCTGGATACTGAGGGTTCCAATGAGGAATACATCTGAAGCCATTAACAGCTGATAGTCCCAGAATTCAGGGACTGCATGACTCAGATCTACACAAGGGATCTGGGAGGAGCACCACTATATTTACTGCACCAAAAGCTTCTGACTCAGATCCTACTAAATTTGCTGCTAGTCTGGATCAGAAATGTGTCCAGAATAAGCCCGTAGGTTTCATGCCCTTGGGGAAGCAGATGAGCTTAACTGGGTAACAGTGTGGCTGGGGGGTTGGGGGCATACTGACAGCTTGCATCTATTCCAAGCTAAAAGCCTCTTTAGAAAGAATCATTTAATTCATTTAATTAAACCATAGTTTTTACATGCATGGCTTTTGTATTCTTTTTGCTCCTGCAGTTTGGAATGAAAAAAGAATGAAAAAAAGAAGACAGAAGGAAGGCGGTTGGCTTATTGAGCATAGGGCTATCAAGCCCTATCTTTGGCAACTCTGTTCTGTTGCAAGTAAATACAGATGGATGTGAGCTCCAGGCCCACAAAATGAATTACCTCCCTCTTGTCACAGTTCAGTGATAAATCAGCTGTAACTGCAGAAGAAAATGGGAAGTAACTATGGGCACATCCCTGGAAGAGGAAATGGCAACCTACTCCAACATTCTTGCCTGGAAAAATCCCATGGACAGAGGAGCCTGGTGGGCTACAGCCAATAAGGTCACAAAGAGTCAGACACGACAGAGCAACTGAGCATGAGCATAGGGGCCCACATGGTGCATTAAATCAAGTTAGTTCATCCTCATTAGCATTGGTTCATTCAGAAGCAAATGAATTAACATTCACCCACCTCTGACTAAAACTGTGCTCATAAGCAAGGTGGTCTGAGAGATGTCACGACCGCATTTGAAAGTACTGTCTAGATGAAAAGAACAGACTCTTGGACTCTTGTGGGAGAAGATGAAGGTGGGATGATCTGAGAGATTAGCACTGAAACATGTACATTACCAAATGTAAAATAGATGACCAGTGCAAGTTCAGTGCATGAAGCAGGGTACTCAACGCTGGTGCTCTGGGACAACCCAGAGGGAGGGGGTGGGGAGAGAGGTGGGAGGGGGCTTCAGGATGGGGCACACATGTACACCTATGGCTGATTCATGTCGATGTATGGCAAAAACCACCACAATACTGTAAAGTAATTATCCTCCTATTAAAATAAATAATTTTTTAAAAAATTAAAAAGAAATAGAAAGTATTGTTTAAGTACCTGGAAAAATATATCTCCGAAGCTTGCAATTCTACCAAAGTTCCAACCTGAGTGCCTGCAGTCAGGGCCTTCTGAGGTTTGTGTGCACAAGGGTCCCTGCTATGTAGCCAGGTGCAAGGCCTCCAAACCCACTCCCAGAACCACTGTCCTGCTCTCCTCTGCAATTCAGGGCCACACCAAGTTGACTGCCCTGAAGGTCTGCTCTCTCCCAGCTGCAACTGTCTTCTCACAGTGCAGGGCCAGGATATATGAGTTAGGCATTCACTTCAGGGACAGAATTTACAGGGTCACCGAGAAAACTCAGTAATCAAAACTAATATTTTTAAAAATCAAAACTAAGGTAAAATTTTTATGGTGAACAACATAACTAAAATTTAAATAAAGGCTGAGTCAATTTATTGATTTTAACTTTTGCCTGAAGCTATCTAAAATTATAGTTCATCATTGCACTTCTAAGGAGGAAGCGTAGCATTTAACTTCCTGCTTGAAATTGATGGTCTCCAGAGCATGTATTGGTTCCCCTACTTCAGTGGGTATCAAGATTGCCCGAAGGGCTTGTTGAAACACAGATTACTCAACCCCAAACCCAGAATTTCTGAGATGGGCCCCAATAAATTTTATTTCTAACAAATTCCAGACAATAGGACTACTTCTAAAATAGGAAAACAGGTTAAGAACGACTATAAGACACTTATGCAAGCAATAAGCCAATGGTGCCCATAGCAAGTGCTCATAGATAAACAAAAATATTTTGATGAGGTGAGTGAGTGAATGAGGTGTCATAAGGCCAAATCAGCTAGTGGGTACATGCTGAGTGGGGTTTTACAGGTGAATGTCCTCTCCTGTGTCTTTTTAAGAAGTGTTTCACTATCCACTCGAGTAGGCTCAGGCTTCTCCTGCCTGGTGCAAGGAGACACATCTCAGATGGACATTGCAACAGAGCAGGGCATGACTGTGACAGAGCTTGGATCTCAACTTGGCTCCAGAGGCCACTTTTCTTTAGCCCTCCACCTCTCCTCCCATCCCCTACTTTTCCTGCCATCCTTCATCCACATGCTACCCAGTCCCTTCCAGCATGGAACCACCCAGATCTAATCTCCTAGGCCACTCTCAGAGGTAGGATGGGAATGGAGGTGGCAAAACAGAGATGGGGCAGACAGTTCACTTCCAGTCAGGCAAGAGGACATTTCAACACCTAGCCATGGGTTAAGTAGCAAATTTCCAGACTCCATTAACATGTCAGTGCTGCCAATTGCAGACCCATTCTTCAGGCATTATTGATAGACATTTCCAAGTCACATTAGACAGGGGACTCAGAAAGGAATTATTTACAATTGTGCAGACTTTAAATAACGTTCTTTTGATTCAGTCTGGCAGTCCATGATTTTAAGACATGGTTCAGTTCAGTTCAGTTCAGTCGCTCAGTCGTGTCCACCTCTTTGCGACGTCATGAATCGCAGCACGCCAGGCCTTCCTGTCCATCACCAACTCCCGGAGTTCACTCAGACTCACATCCATCGTGTCAGTGATGCCATCCAGCCATCTCATCCTCTGTCATCCCCTTCTCCTCCTGCCCCCAGTCCCTCCCAGCATCAGAATCTTTTCCAATGAGTTAACTCTTCGCATGAGACATGTTTGGGCACAATCTAAAAATGTAAAGGATTGAGTCAATTAACTAGAAAGGTCAAAGCATAAATTTGGAAATGTGAGAAAATATTAGCATTCATCACTATTTTAAAATTTCCACTCTTTCTACTCATATGCCCACCTGCAAATCAATTAGGCTGTGGGTTTCTGTTGATACATTTCCTATTACAATACTGCAAGGAATAGATATAATTCTGTGGCAGTCATCCTGGAAAGGAGACAAGAAATAATGTTCATCGGGAAGAAATGAATTAAAAGAAGCCCTTTCTTGGAAAAAGAAAAAGACAAATACTCAGTTCCTTTCCTTCATCTCTTCTTCTACCCAATACCAATTGGAAGAAGAGGGGGAAAAGTCATACTCTACAGCCAAAGAGTTTCAGGAGGAAAGAAACTGCTGGGCATACACACCGAGGAAACCAGAATAGAAAGAGACACATGTACCCCAATGTTCATCGCAGCACTGTTTATAGTAGCCAGAACATGGAAACAACCTAGATGTCCATCAGCAGATGAATGGATAAGAAAGCAGTGTTACATATACACAATGGAGTATTACTCAGCCATTAAAAAGAATACATTTGAATCAGTTCTAAGGAGATGGATGGAACTGGAACCGATTATACAGAGTGAAGTAAGCCAGAAAGAAAAACACCAATACAGTATACTAACGCATATATATGGAATTTAGAAAGATGGGGATGATGACCCTGTATGCGAGACAACAAAAGAGACTCAGATCTATAGAGTGAACTGTTGGACTCTGGGGGAGAGAGAGAGGGAGAGGGTGGGATGAGATGGGAGAATGGCATTGCAACATGTATACTATCATGTGAGAAACGAATCGCCAGTCGATGTCCGATGCAGGATGCAGGATGCTTGGGACTGGTGCAAGGAGAGGACCCAGAGAGATGGTATGGGGTGGGAGATGAGAGGGGATTCGTGTTTGGGAACGCATGTACACTCATGGTGAATTCATTTCAATGTTTGGCAAAACCAATACAGTAATGTAAAGTAAACTAAAGTTAAAATAAAAATTAAAAAAAAAAAACCAAGAAAATCTTCCAACAAAAAAAAGAAAAAAGCTGTGAGATGGTAGAAGAAAATCTAGTGACAGCTGTCACCAGAGATTTTTAAGCATAGACTGGAGATACAAATGGAGATACTAGTTTGACACAAATGCAGAAGTTCAGGCAAGGGTTGAAACCAGTAAGCGAAACTGATGGGAAATTCAGGGAGTGCTTTTCTCTCCATATTACATCTCTACCTTGTTGTACTCTTCCCTCAGTTTTTACTTTTGCAGATTTGCTCACAGAAGAAGGTAAATGTACTACCACTTCCAAGATTATCAACCCTATTCATGAAAACAGTCAGACTGAGGCTGTAGTAGCTTCATGCCCATTTTTTGTTAAGGAGGAGGGTACTCTGGTTCAGTTTGCTGGAGGTATTCAACTAAAGTCCAGTCAACATCAACTAGATAAGGAGTCATGGTGTACTTACTGAGCTACTTGGGTTTACTTGGTTTGGATGCCAATTTATAGAGAGAGGGGGAAATTCTTGGTCCCTGTGCTGAGAAGACATCCCCAGATTATCCAATACACTGCACAAGCCCTTGGCAAGAATGAATATTTGTGAGAATCAAGCATCAGATGTGATTTTCAACTAAATGATCTCTCGGGTACCCCCTGATGCCGTCACCCCAAGAATATGATTGACAAGAAAGCATGACAGGAACGCAAGAGAAACACTTGGATTGTGCCTACCTTAGTGACATTTTGAAGATGAATTAGTTGTTTTAGTAAGAGCTTTGAAGATGATAGAGGCTGGAAAAAGCAATCAGTCTTTACTACCAATTCCTAGGTGTCCGTTGAGAAATGAATTAATTTCAGGGCTGTAATTTGTAATGACATTCACTGAAGAATTGTCTTCACTGTGTTTTACAGGGTATCTTTCACCTCAGAGAAGACTTAGATAAAGCCTAAGAAACTGGAGTTCTGAAAGGAAAAAATGAGGATTTTAGCACTACCAAATAATTCTAAGATTGGTTCCCTATATTCATTTAATATGCAATCAAGCCTTCAAAAACAGAGTGTTAGGGATGGAACAATGCCGGTAGATGATCTAGTCTCCTGTCTTCATTTTACAGATGAGACACTCAAAGCCTGGAGCTAGGTAACAGCATAACTGGTGCTACCATTTGAGTCACTTAATCCCCGTTTCAGTCACAGAAAATGCAGAAAATTTCTCTGCATGGATTGGTTTGTGATTTGGGAGATTCTGGAAAGCCCTTTCTCAGCAATTTGAAAATATTTTCTGCGCTAGCTATTACTCATGCTAGAAGCCACACGGATTCTAATTGTTAACTTTCTATTAAACACCACTTTCTACTGCTGTTATGTGGTGCTTAGTCGTTCAATCGTGTCCGACTCTTTGCTACCCCATGGACTGTAGCCCCCCAGGCTCCTCTGTCCATGGGGATTCTCCAAGCAAGAGTGCTGGAGTGGATTGTCATGCCTTCCTCCAGGGGATCTTCCCAACCCAGGGATGGAACCAGGTCTCCCGCATTGCAGGCAGATTCTTTACCATCTGAGCCACCAGGGAAGTTCTCTTTTAAAATGAAAGCTTTGCAAGGAGAGGTAACTGGTTTAGCAGCCTATTATTACATTCATTGGAATAAGAAATGAAATGGACTGAGGAGGTGCATAAATAGGAGACTGAATCTCAGCTCACCACTCATGAGCTGCGGGATATTTTACATATAGTTTCCATCTGGCAGTGTCAGTTTTATCCTCTGTAAAATGGAAAAATGAAATATTGATCTCATAGGGTAGTTAAGAGTAAATGAAATTGTGCAGGTAAAGCTTGACCTTGCTCGTAAGTTTTAAGGAGATAATATGTCAATGGTAAGCACTAAATAGTAGTTGTTACCATTATCATTACTTCTGTGCATGAGTTTAATTGGAATAGTTTCTCCCCAGGGAGGATGGTCCTGCAGTAATGGACAAGGGAAATAAGAAGGCAAGTGGGTTGTACAAAAGGGAGATTTGGATCCCCAAAGAAAATCTCCATCCTTTATAGTTTGGCAGATGATTAGCGTGGCTTATGTTAACCAAACCAAAACTCTCAGAGATGCATGGGTCAAAAATTTTATAAAATCATTTGAATTTAAGAAACTCTCAATGAAAGTTATGTTTATATCAAAGTTGCCATCGATCACTTTTCAGTCATTTAATTCTTAGGAAATCTCTCGAAAGGAAAACGATACATAGCCTATGTTTTTATACGAACCATGGAAGTGAAAGTGCCTATATATTCTTTTCATTGAGTTTTTCACAAGCAGATGAAGTTCTTTCTAGACCTTATTTCTTGATTTGGGCATAGAAGGTTTTTGAGGACCTCTTGTTTTCATTTTTAGCTGAGGATATAAGAGCCTACAAAGTGGCCCTGAGCCAATCACATCAAGAGCTACAGACACTTCGTGAGGTCTGCCCAAGGCCAGTTCCCCCCCTTGCCATGGAACCCAGCTGACCAAATCTGGTTTTCTTAGGAACTAGGCAAAAGAAGTTGAAGCTAGTGCATTTTATTTATTTGTTGATTCATGTACCCAACATTTATGAGTCACACAAATATCAGATTTGGAGTTTATTCTGGGACCCCCATCAATGCACTGAGTGTCTGGAATCATAAACACTCCATGAACCGAAGCTGCTGAGTATTTCTTTGCTACGTTTTGTAAAAATCCAAATGCTTCTGTATTTTCCATTTATGCACACAGGACATTGGAAAATGGAAATTTGTTCTATGTCTAGCTCTACATTTGCTCTTACTGTCCTCTTTGGTTTCCAAACCTTATGAGCTCTTCTGTTTGCAAACATCTATGGGACTCCTTTTGGCCCTTTAGCAGAGTATATAACTAGAACAGGACCAAACGACCTCACCTGGGGCTCTTCCTTTGGGGCTTACACCCTGAACTCGGTCCTCTGGATCTTACCTCTCTTTTTGTGAGAGCAGAAAAGTCAAAGGAATGGAGAAGGAAAAGCTTATTCATTTATGTTTTCTGTGAGGCCTAGAAAAAGCTAGCTTAAGATATATTCTCCATGCCTTCTCTTCTAGATCCTCTTCTGACCCTAGTAGGCCGTCCAGGTGTCCACTCTAGGCAGCAGGCATCTGAGGCATATCTTACCACCTTAGTCAAATATGAACAAAAAATAAATGAGCAGGTAAGGCAATCCACAAGAATCAAGAAGCATGGCCTCAATTGTAATAGTAAAATTCTTACTCTTCCTACTAGAAGACCTCTCTGAAAACATGGTATCCAATGTTTTTCCTGGAAGTCTATTCAATTCTTGACATATAAAGAGGCTTCTTTCCTAGGTGGTTGAGCTGAGGAGTTTGACAGGGTATATAGAGGAAGCCTTGAGTTTTCCTTGAGAGTTAGAATGTGTGATTGGCCCACTGAAGAGCACGAGTTGGGGATAAGAACAAACTTGACAATGATGATAATCAGATGATAAAGGGCTTTGTAAACTTTGCTGAGGGGGTTGAACTCTAGCATGTATATGATGAGAGGCTGTAGAAGGTGTCTACATGTCTGAGAAGAATAATTTTGGCAAAAGAAATTCACTTTTATAATTTGCATCTATAAAAATGGCAGGTTTGTTTCTCCATTATGGACATGGGGAGAGGGGAGGAGACGGTGAGATGTATGGAAAGAGTAACATGGAAACTTACATTACCATATGTAAAATAGATAGCCAATGGGAATTTGCTGTATGGCTCAGGAAACTCAATCAGGGGCTCTGTATCAACCTAGAGGGGTGGGATGGGGAGGGAAATGGGAGGGAGGCTCAAAAGGGAGGAGATATATGTATACCTATGGCTGATTCATGTTGAGGCCTGAGAGAAGAAAAAAAAAACTGTAAAGCAATTATCCTTTAATTTAAAAATAAATTAAGTTTAAAAAAAATGGCAGATTTTATCTAATCTAAAGAGGCCAAAAATGCTCAGTTGGCAGATACTCTAAGGTTAAATAGTTGAGTGGTTAGACCCTCCAGTAGAAGATACTTTTTCCATCTATCATGCTGTCAAGGAGTCTGAAGTTATCCATCAGGAGAATCTGTGGCAAAGTGAAAAGTAGGAGGGTGAATGTGAGTTTTAAACCTTACCTTTCCCATTCATTCCCTATGTGACTGGGATGATGTCACTGAAAATCTAGGTCTCAGGTTTCTTATCTGGAGACTGAAGATAAACCTGTCCTTAGCTGATGCGTGGGTAAATGAGACCATCAAGTGAAACAGGCGTTTTGTAGATGAAGGTGACGAAGGCTGAGCATCAGCTCTACCTTCTGGCTGTTACTCTACCAGCTAAATCTGCCTCTCACTCAGCTTTCGAGGGATTCTCTAAACAACAAAAGCTTTACTGAGAGTTGAAGACTGATTTTTTTTTTTTTTAATGTGCAAGGCTTATGGAACTTTCCCAAAGCATTTCTGTCCAAAATAATTTGGTAGCTCACTAATAACTGTAAACTCTCTTGATTTCTGTAGAGTGCACAATTTTTCACTGTTTTTCTCCCTATTCTATCCACCTCTCAATTTTCTAGTAATGATTGTTCTACCCACATAACTCAACTAGGACCTGTCATTGAACTAGTGTGTACATGTGACAAAAACTGAATTCCTGAATCATTCTCTAAAATATTTCAAATTTGAACCAAGGAGCAGGAGCCCCTTCCTGCTGGCTGGTACTAGGAGTATTATGAAGATAATGGTCTGCAGAGCTTGACAAACAGCCAACATGCACAGAGCCGATGCAGTTTAAGGATAAAACCCCCACAGTGGTACTGAGCAGCACTCTTAACTAAAGCCAGAGTCACCTTGCTTTTCCTGTGATCTGATTCACAGACCTTTATGTTATTTTAGTCTCACCCTTAGTAGCAATAAATTTCTATTATTTGAAAATTTAAAGAATCTCATTATACACTCACCCTGAGTGGCAATCAGAAGTTTTATTTTTTATAACAACTTTTAGTGGATTATTTCTGTTTTTGAATGAGTATGGCAATTTTAAACTATGGCCCTCACATATGTTGACATTTCTTTCATCAAGATGTAGGATTTATATCCCCTTCTCTGGAGTCTTGGTGGGCTTCTGATTGCTTCAACCAACAGGATAAGGCAGAAGTGATGCTAGTGCGTCTCAAGGCTTGTCAGAAAGAGCCATGTATTGTAGCTTCTACCTAGCCCTGTGGAGCACTTGTTCCATGGAAAGCCAGTCATTGTGGCAGAAGGCCAGTTATACTGAGACCACCATGATCAAAGAGGATATATGCAGGTATTTTGGTCACTGGTCTCCTCTGAGCTCTCAGATTTTCCATGGGGATAGTCTTGATCCCTGTCTCCTGTACAATGCCATGAACCTCCATCCACAGTTCATCAGGCACTCTGTCTATCAGATCTAGTCCCTTAAATCTATTACTCACTTCTACTGTATAATCATAAGGGATTTGATTTAGGTCATACCTGAATGGTCTAGTGGTTTTCCCTACTTTCTTCAATTTAAGTCTGAATTTGGCAATAAGAAGTTCATGATCTGAGCCACAGTCAGCTCCCAGTCTTGTTTTTGCTGACTGTATAGAGCTTCTCCACCTTTGGCTGCAAAGAATATAATCAATCTGATTTCGGTGTTGACCATCTGGTGAGGTCCATGTGTAGAGTCTTCTCTTGTGTTGTTGGAAGAGGGTGTTTGCTATGACCAGTGCATTCTCTTGGCAAAACTCTATTAGTCTTTGCTCTGCTTAATTCCATACCATTCCAAGGCCAAATTTGCCTGTTACTCCAGGTGTTTCTTGACTTCCTACTTTTGCATTCCAGTCCCCCATAATGAAAAGGACTTCTTCGGACTGTGAAGAAAGCTGAGCACTGAAGAATTGATGCTTTTGAACTGTGGTGTTGGAGAAGACTCTTGAGAGCCCCTTGGACTGCAAGGAGATCCAACCAGTCCTTTCTAACGGAGATCAGTCCTGGGTGTTCATTGGAAGGACTGATGCTGAAGCTGAAACTCCAATACTTTGGCCACCTCATACGAAGAGTTGACTCATTGGAAAAGACCCTGATGCTGGAAGGGATTGGAGGCAGGAGGAGAAGGGGACAACAGAGGATGAGATGGCTGGACGGCATCACCGACTCAATGGACATGGGTTTGGGTGAACTCCAGTAGTTGGTGATGGACAGGGAGGCCTGGTGTGCTGTGATTCATGGGGTTTCAAAGAGTCAGACACGACTGAGCGACTGAACTGAACTGAACTGAGCTCTCAGCTTAGAGCCAGCATCCTCTGCCAGTCCTACAGGTGAGCCACAAGGGCAGCCCAGGACTGAAGCCAAAGGACCTCAGCCCCACTGCCATCTGGCTGCTACCACCTCAGAGACCATGAGAAATGCTAGCCATTGTCTTCCAAATTCCTGACCAACAAATCTGAAGAGAGAGAGAGTTGTTTTAAACTACATTTGGGGGCAAATTCTTATACAGCAGTAATAATCACAGCCAATAAGTCACATAAAGGCTCTGAGGCTCTGAGAGATTATCAAAGCCAAAGACACTTCAGGATTATTGTGAGACATTGGTGACACCTTAGATGGTACCCGGATGGTGCTTACAATGTGTCTGTACATCCCTGACTCTCAATAAGCATTCTTTCTCTCTACCATTTTTCAATTAAGTGAGATGGTCTAAGTAAAAGAGACTTTTTCAAGCTGTAGATATTTAACCAGTGTTAGTTATTTTTCCTTTGGAACCCATTGTCCCCAATATTGTATTCTGAGAATACAATAGTGTATTCCCAGTCAATCATTAGTCTGAGATACATTCATAATCCTTCTTTTGTGTTTGGATCCTTATCCAATGAACACGATAGTCAGTAAGAATTTGTGAACACTTAGAGAAAAACTCATTTATCCAGAGTCTTATCCTAAGTGTTCACAAACTCTTACTATCATGTTCACATTAATATTCCATTTTCTTTAATGGAATGTTAAAATGTTCCATTTTCTTTCTTTGGTGGGTTAAAGGCAGAGATAATATGTGCTAGAATATCCTTTTACCTTTGTAAGTAGTTCAAGAAGTTATAAATGCTTGCTGAAATTTATGACGAGATATTTGAATTTTCAATGGTAGGAGAAAATCATGTACCCCATTAAAATCAAGAACATAGAGAAACATGATCTCACTTACATGTGGCATATAAAAAACAACAAACAAACTCGACACGGAGCACTGTCAGGTGGAGCACAGAGTCGGGGGTGGGGGATGAGTGAAATGGATGAAGGGGGGCAGAAGCTTCAAACTTCCAGTTATGAAATAAATGTGGCATGGAGACGTAATGTACAGCATAGTGTCTGTAGTTAATGATCCTGTACTGCATATTTGAAAATTGCTGAGAAATTTGATCTTACAAAATTCTTTCACAAGATAAAATGGTTTGTAACTATGTATGGTGATAAGTGTTAATTAGACTTATTTTGGTGATTGTTTTACAATATATGCAAGTATTGAATCATTATGTTGTATATCTGAAACAAATGTAATATGTCATTATGTTTTTTTTTTTACTTTACAATATTGTATTAGTTTTGCCACACATCAACATATATAATATACACTTCAACATATATAATATACACTTTCATCTTTGCAAACATCTTATTTATAAAACAACTATAAAATTTTCCCTTTAAAGATGATTCTCAATATCCATCTAAGAGTTGCCATTCATTTTCCAAATACTAAAAATTCCCAGGAGGAACAAATTAATTTTTTTTGTCTTCTACCTGAGAAAAGGAAAAAAATAGTTGTTCCTTTCACCCAGTGTCTTCTTATTCTACTACTTTATGGATTCTGTTCAAGTCATGTCAAAGGAAACTATATTTCTCTTTGCTAAGAAGTTTCAAAGAAAAACATTCAAGGCTTCTCCTGGTGAGAAAACCACATTATACAAGAGTCACTGACAGTAATCAGAACAACAACTCTTTCTCAGGTCAGAATCCAAGATACAGAAAAGAAAAGAATATATGTAAGTAGACTAAGGTAATGATACATTCCCCAGTTCTCTCTAGTTCTTGGACACTTTAAGAAGTTTAGAGATATTTCGTGATGGGTAAGAGTATTAGAAATTTATTTGTTGAATTTACTTCTCATGGTTCAGTGTTGAAAATAACAATAAGTTCCACAAATAGATTTCAAGTTGGTCAAGCATTTTGGCTTTAGAAAGTTAATCGCCTGAAGATAAGCTCTGCACATGCCTGGAAGGGCTCAATACAACAGTGACATGTGGGAGAAAAACATCCCAGTCCTGCGCAATTCTGACCCTCATATCACCAAATGGAATTTGAGGGGCAGGGGGAAGACAGGCTCAGAAGTTATTTTCCTTCTTATTCTTTTAAAGATTTTCTTTCTGTTTTTGCTTCCAAAAGCTGTGTTGGTAGTACTTGGGCTTTTCAGTGTTTCCATTAACTAGCTTTAGTCAGGGAATCCTGACTTAACCTCCTTCTTTTTCACAGGCACCATCCAGTGTTAGGATGGATCCTGGGGAGTGTGCTGATTCAACAGGTGTGTTGCTCCCTTAGGTGCAGAGTCCTGGAGGAATGAATTCAGCACTTGGTCCCCGTCTCAGCTTCAGGTAGCACCTTACCCAAACCATCTCAAATACTGGACAATTTGCCCTAGTTTAGAAGATTTCCAGACTCAGAGACTGAACAGCCCCCTTGACATCTAAATTTAGTTTTATAGTCTTTATACCTGGCTTTATCTCCCCCTCCAGCGTGCTTCAGATAATACCTGTGTGCTCTAGTTTACGTTTTCTCCTTTCCTGCCCACAGCGGATTTGAAGCCAAATATGATTTACGGTTGGTTGTAGGCTCAGCATTAAGTCACCCCTCAGACCTCTAAGTTCAAAAGTGCTAATCCCCTTAAATTTTCCAGGCATCCTTATTTATGAGAATCTGTTATGCACATATTTTACTTCTACGGAATACCTCCTCATCCAATATGGAATTTTTATCAACTGGAAACACTGTTCCCACCTAGGGAGTTTACTTAATTTATACCTTGGCAACAAACAACAGTAACAATCCTTTAATGGGCAATGCTGTGGGCAAACTCCTAAGATGACTGCCCAGTGCCACCCCCTCCCTCATACTTGCCTATATAATCTCTTTTCCTTGAGTGTGGGTGAACCTGTGAACATGATTAAATGGCACTTTTGTGATTAGGTTACTACTTAGTTGGCTCCGAGGTATCCAAAATGGAGATTATTCTAGTGGTTCACCTAATCAGGTGAGCCTTCTCTGAAGACACAGAGCTTGAATGTGTGAGAGAGATTCTATATGAGAAGTATTCTCTGATGTGGGCTTTGACTTTGAAAGGGACTACGTCATCCTTATCCTTGAGTGTGGCCTCTAGTTCTGAGAACAGTTCCCAGGTGAAACTAGCAAGGACGTGAGTTATTTTCTAGACAAGTCTCTAGAGGCCAATGCAGCTAGTCAATACCTTGATTTTAGCTTCATGGGACCCTGAACAGAGAAATCAGCCACACGGGGTCTGGATTTCTGACTGACAGAATAGTGAGATAATAAATGCCTGTGATTTTAAAGCACTAGATTTATGGCAATTTGTTATAGAAAACTGATATAGGCACTCAACCATGTACTAGACATTACAGTGAAGGCATTCCTACACTATCTCATCTAATTCCTATAGCAGCTCCTGAGGTATTAATAATTACTATGTCCATCATTAGAACAAGGAAACTGAAGCTTGGCTCAGTGAACAGAAGACTGGTTCCTTAAATGTTACAGTTTTCACTCTCACTTATTCTGTATTTCTAAGACTTATCCCTAAGGACTGATGCTGAAGCTGAAACTCCAGTACTTTGGCCACCTCATGCGAAGAGCTGACTCATTGGAAAAGACCCGGATGCTGGGAGGGATTGGGGCAGGAGGAGAAGGGAACGACAGAGGTTGAGATGGCTGGATGGCATCACCGACTAGATGGACATGAGTTTGAGTGAACTCCGAGAGTTGGAGATGTACAGGGAGGCCTGGTGTACTGCGATTCATGGGGTCACAAAGAGTCGGACACGACTGAATGACTGAACTGAACTGATCCCAAGCTATGCTCTTTCCTCTGAATTTCTCTTTCTCTCCTTATCATTTTACTGATACAGGCTGTTGCTGGTGCATTGGTAAAAGTATTTTTATCCAAACCACTTGGCTTCTTGTAGGTACCAGCTACAGAAAAGGTTAATTTCCATTTACGTGTGCTTTTGAAAGGCAAATGAAGACTTGAGACTTAAAATTATTAAGCTTAAACTCTTTCACAAAATATAAATGGAATGAGATAGATCTGTCCCTCCTATTAAAACAAGAAAAGGATAATGAGTGGACATACTGGCTTTCTGCTGCCACTGTTATTGAACCAAACTTATAATCTCGTCAGTCTGGCTGCTGGAGTTATTCTGACCCAGAATCCTGAACCAAGGGGTGAAAGTTGCTCAGTTGTGTCTGACTCTTCATGACCCCATGGACCCCGAGCCTGCAAGGATCCTCTGCGGTGGGATTCTCCAGGCAAGAACGCTGCAATGGGGACCATTCCTTTCTCCAGAGGATCTTCCCAACCTAGTGGTGGAACCCAGGTCTCCTGCACTGGCTAAAAAACATATACTAGATCATTTTACAAATTGAAATGGATTTAGAAATCATTAGAACAGAGAGAAATTCCCCTTCTGGCCAAAAATGGAAAAACACGGACTGCATTTATCTCCCTTTGCCCCCACACCCAGAGGCAACAGCTTTCAGACACTGACACTGACCGAGAAAGGGAAACAGGTGCATTCCATGACTGCTCCAGCTTGCTGTCTGAAAAGGAGCCCAGGGGGAGCCAGGAGGTGTCATGACCGAGACAGACATAAGAGCTGGGGATGCCAACGCAGCTGAGTTCTCAGGACAGAGTGCCAGACAGGAAACGGTAACGCAGACAGAAAGCTCCAGCATTCTCAAGAGGTACCACTTATGTCTTTAACTGTAGTAAACACACCACGGGGCTTCCCTGGTGGCTCAGAGGTTAAAGCGTCCGCCCCCAATGCGGGAGACCCGGGTTCGATCCCTGGGTCAGGAAGATCCCCTGGAGAAGGAAATGGCAATCCACTCCAGTACTCTTGCCTGGAGAATCTCATGGACGGAGAAGCCTAGTAGGTTACAGTCCACGAGGTCGCAAAGAGTCAGACGACTGAGCGACTTCACCTTTCACCTTACCTTAGACACGTCATGTGAGAAACTACCGAAGACGAGGAAAGAATCAGTCAGAAGCGCGGGAGGGAACCGCACCCAGCTCTCAGGTAAAGATGGGGACAGTACCTGCTCTCAGGGGGTGAGGCTTTGTTTTCCTTGTGACCACAACTTTACCTTGCATTCAAGTTTCATTTATCAGATTATAATCTGGCCCCATCATTCATTCCTTCAAGGAATTACTCTATTTTTAACATGGCCAGAAAACCAGTCTTTTTCTATCAAAATACAAGATTGCCAGAGAGTCTAAATGAATGGGCCCTTGCTCCCATGTGAGATAGTAAGAAGGTATCATGAAAATTGTGGGAAAAAAATTGAAGACAGAGAGTGGAAGGCAAGGTGCAAAATGTGGGGGAAACTGGGTTATAAATATGAAGGCAAAATGGAAAATGGCATTGAACAGAACTAGAGAGAAAAAATACAAGAGAAAATAAAAAACTAAAAAAAACAAAAACAAAAAAAAACTTTTTCCAAAGAATAAAGAAAAGGGAATTCAGGGAAAACTATGAGCACATAAGACACAGAAGAAAGAGGCCAGGAAAACCTTATTGTATTTGAAGTTTCTGAGTTGTATTTACCTGTAATGGAGGCTAAAAGATGCTACATATGAATAAGCAGCAAGGTAATATGATCCTTTCAGAGATTATTGTCAGTTCAGGAGTTAAATAGATACTCTGAAAAAAAATCAGATGAAGGTAACAAAAATTATAATACTGAATATTTTAAATACTATGTGCAACCATTGTTTTAGGTGTTTTAACTAACTTAACTAACCTAACAATGATCCCCTGAAGTTCGTACTATTATTAAGCCCATTTTAAAGATGAGGAAACCGAGGAACTGAGAACTTAAGTAACTGACCCAAGGGAAACATGGAGACAAAGAGCAGAGAGGAGGTCAGTGTGGCAGGGGCGTAGGAAGCAAGTGGGAGATAATGGAAGATCAATGCAGACAAGTGGTGAGGGCTAAGATTCTGAAGAATCTTACAGGACTTGTGAGAAATGTGACTTTTATGCTGAGTGAATTGGTCAACCATTGGCAGGTTTTGAGTAGAGAAATGATGCATTTTGACTTACATTTAAAAATCATTCTTTGGGTTGCAAGACTGAAAGGAAATTGTAAGCAGAGGCAGAGACTGGGGTGTGGGAAGAAGAGGCGTGTGTGTCAAGAGGGTAGCCAGGTGGACTGGGTAGGAGGCCATTGCAATAACACACATCAGGGTCGCTGGCTTGGTCGCTGAACTGACTGGGCATAGATCGACTATACTTGATTGGGCCCATTTGTATCTCTACTGACTAAATAGAGAGAGGAGGTGGTGAGTGATGGTATTTAAAACTACAATACATTCATTGCAACTGCATGTGTTCCTTAACTACAGCTTACTTCACATGGATAAATCTATGTGAGCATTTCCTATGTATGACTTAGTGATTTCAAGGTCATCCCACAGTAGTGAATAAGGCCATGTGTAATCTATAAAGCAACTTCATGTGAACTGCTTTGGAAACAACCTGATGAGGTATGTGTGTCAGAAACATATTATTCCTGTCTCTTAACATGAAAGAAAACAGACACAGTGAACTTAGAGGTTACTTTGCCCAGTATCACATGAACTGTGAGTCAGAAGTCTGTGGTTTCTCCCCCGAAGCCAGCTTCCTAACTAAACTTGTGCTAAGGACGGCCTCAAGATGAAAATGAAAAAGGAAGTCACCACTCCCAGAATGAAGTCTTAGTTTGAAAGTAAGCTCACAGCAATCCTATTGCCTGGCATTTAAGAAGAATAGCTACCACCTCACTTGGTTCTCAGCTTCTAAATCATGGGCATTAAAAGTCACCTTTGATACAAGCTGTGAATTACTATATAGAAGACGTATTAAAATCCAGTTAAACTAATAATGTTGAATTGTAGCAAAGGCTTTTCTTTTACAAGATGATTTTAAGAAAGAGAAGAACGTTTTGAGAAAGCTCACAGCATTCCTCCTGTTCCCTCCAGCTCAGGAGTCAGCTCCACATCCATATCCAATTCATGAAAATCCAACCTGTCATTTTTTCCCCCTTTTTCTCAAAACACAGTGGCATCAACTCAGTCTTTTCTTTATAAGTGGTCTTCTTTTCTTAGCTGTTAAATAGATTATCACTTCTCTAATGACAGGGCCAAGCCTAGGGTAAGGTCCTAGTCTTGGCACAAAATTTAGGATGTTAAGAAACTAGCAATCAAGATAAATGATATTTTAATATGATATCTTTAAAAATTAAATTAATGCCAATGCCCTTACAAAAGGGAATAAAGTAGCAACCTTTTAAGCAGAAACAGTATCAGTACTGTTGAGTTCTTCTGCCTTGGGCTTCTCTGTGGCTCAACACGACACTGGTAAACAATATTGCCTTCTGATGTTTTACGGTTCAAAAAAAAATTTTTTTTTTAATGTAGTATTCACTATAAGCCAGAGGTGATTTCTCTTGTGTGAAGCTAAAATATAGGAAGAATAAGAACAAGGACAGAGCAAGTGCTGTGTTTTGTAGAATATATTGAGCAACTTTTGATTTCCCTTTAATTTGTTACATTTTTCTAAGGCATCACAAAGGGTAACCTTTCTTCATCTTAATCTCCATCACACAGAGTAATACTGAGTAGGCACGACCTCCTTGCAGTGAGGGCTGTCATGCAGCATGTTAAACAAAATCACTGGCCAGCATGGCACTGCCTTGCTTATGCTCTGAGGAAGTAAATGCTAATTATCTGCAGATGATAATAACATGACTTTTGAATAAACAAAGCATGAACAGCAATCGTGCAGTTACAAAACAATGACTGTCAGGCAATTGTATTTATCATAATTCTTGAGCCATTAATTACAGGATAGCATTTCCTCCTGAGATAATGCTAACTAAAATGTATATACACTCTGCTGGAAAATAACTTCAGGATTGATGTGAAAATAGCAAAGAGAAATTTCAAGTAAATACCTTTGAAGGAAGGGGCTTTCTTGTGAAGAGAATACTTGTCTCTTGTCCTGCCGGGACCTGTATCTCCCAGAGCCATTTTGTGGTTGGCTGGGCAAGTTTTTCCAAAAGGAGAAAAGGAATGAAGTGAGTCAGCTAAATTCTTGGTAGCTAACAAACGGAATTTTCTTTGGAAATAGCTTTCTTCTTGATCTTTTGTAATCACAGATACAAAATGTGCTTTCGTACAATATACATGTCATTTTCTCTGTAAACAGGTATAAGGGCAGACCTTACCAATTAATAAAATCCACATACTCCCTACTTTAATCCAGTGGGCATCCAGAAGTCCCCGCAGCATGAGTTAGCTGGGCCTCTAAATATTGGCTAAGCAGCATGGCAGCATGGCTAGGAAGAACTCTGGGGAAGGTGGTGATGGGGCTTTGCTGAGCTGCTCACAAATGACATAAAATCAAGAAGTAGGAAGCAGTCAACGAGCCAGCCTGGCTCTCCCTGCCTTCTCCAAGTCTAGAGCCTTACTCTTCACTGAGTGCTTGTAGACCCACAGCTTCAGCAGCGCCTGGGTGCCTGTTAGAATCAGAGACTCTCAGGTCCCCAGATCTCCTGAGTCACATCTGCATTTCAGCTGGAGCTCGTGGAACCCTTATGTGCACTGGGAAGTTTGACAAGGACTTGCCTAAGAATGTTGTGCCCACAAGCCTGGTCTTTCAAGACCATCTTTGTGACCAGGGTAAAATATCCAGGGAGTGGCATAATGACCTGCGACTGGAAGCAAATGCAAAGCACAGGTGAGTCATCAAAAGTTTCATACCCCTTCTCAGCAAGAAGGAGTTCACAGGGATTATATAACTTGATAGGCAGGTAACTTTAGTAAAAGGGAAATTTTATTTGTAGTTAAAACTATTCTTAGATTTTGGAACTTTTAAAAAAAAGAACATCTCTATCACTGAGGTTCAGAGGAGGCAATTGCTGGAAGCCACTTGAGAGCTGAGCATCTAAGAAAAAGAAGGAAATATCTTCTGGTTTACTTGTGGCTACACACTAGACTGCTTCCCTGGTGGCTCAGACGGTAAAGCGTCTGCCTGCAGTATGGGAGACCCAGGTTCGATTCCTGGGTTGGGAAGATCCCCTGGAGAAGGAAATGGCAATCCACTCCAGCACTCTTGCCTAGAAAATCCCAAGGACAGAGGAGCCTGATAGGCTACAGTCCATGGGGTCGCAAAGAGTCAGACATGACTAAGCAGCTTCAGTTTCACTTTAACACACTGGACTATAAAGAAAGCTGAGTGCCGAAGAATTGATGCTTTTGAACTGTGGTCTTGGAGAAGACTCTTGAGAGTCCTTGGACTGCGAGGAGATCCAACCAGTCCATCCTAAAGGAGATCAGTCCTGGAGGTACATTGGAAGGAATGATGCTGAAGCTGAAACTCCAATACTTTGGCTACCTCATGCGAAGAGTTGACTCATTAGAAAAGACCCTGATGCTGGGAGGGATTGGGGGCAGGGGGAGAAGGGAATGACAGAGGATGAGATGTCTGGATGGCATCACCAACTCGATGGACATGAGTTTGAGTAGACTCCGGGAGTTGGTGATGGACAGGGAGGCCTGATGTGCTGTGATTCATGGGGTTGCAAAGAGTCAGACACGACTGAGTGACTGAACTGAACTGAACTGAACACACTGGACTACACCAGACGTGCAAGTGAACAGTCCCTGTTGCATCTTACAGAGCCCTCCTGGTGGTTCAGCTGGTACCTTACTGACGGTTTTCACACATTTCTACATACATCATTAAAATCTTGGGTTTATTTCGCCATAGAGAAGTCAATGTAGGTTTCATACAAGTAAATATCAAAGACAACGACAGTAGTTTCCATTTATGGAGTGCTTAATACCAGACACTATCCCAGATGATTTAAATTCTCTCTTTAAATCACATGGCCCTGAACTGTGATATTATTCTATCTCATAAATGAGGAAGTTAAAACATGGAGAGCACTATTTCATATTGTGCCCCAAACCTTGTCATTCGTCTTGAATAATTTGTTTGAACAAACAGGCACTTGTCCTTCTCTTTCAGGCACTGCTTCTTCTATACGTCAGTTTTGTCTCTCAGTTCATCCTCTTGGCTCATGTGTGACGTCTCTTTCCTGACCCTGACCAACAACACGTGGCATCCTGCTATTTCCTGCCATACTACAACCCCATTTAAGAAAATAGATTTTTGCCTCCATAGGACTAATGCTGATCACCCCCCTCTCCACATATAATGTGTCATGGGTCGCCTTGCCTTGCCTGAAAGGTGTACTGTCTCTCTACCCTCTGTCTTTCAGTTCACTTCCTAAGAAGAGTGTCATGACAACTTCAATTAATTTAAAAAAAAAAAAGTCTTCGTTCTCTCTATGCCTTCTGTTGAGGTAAAAATTGTCTCTAACCTCCTGCTAATTATTCATCAGTCCAGGTATACAGCATTTTTGAAGCACAATGATTCTTAGTGCAAGGGGTGGGGGAGGTATTTCACAGTAGTAAGTCAAGTGAAGAGGAGCTAAAAAGCCTCTTTTTTTTTAATTTTTATTTTTACTTTATTTTGCTTTACAATACTGTATTGGTTTTGCCATACATTGAAATGAATCAGCCACGGGTGTACATGAGTTCCCAATACTGAACCCCCCTCCCACCTCCCACCCCATATTGTCTCTCTGGATCATCCCCGTGCACTAGCCCCAAGCATCCTGTATCCTGTATCGAACATAGACTGGCAATTCGTTTCTTACCTGATAGTATACATGTTTCAATGCCATTCTCCCAAATCATTCCACCCTCTCCCTCTCCCAGAGTCTAAAAGTCCATTCTATACATCTGTGTCTCTTTTGCTGTCTCGCATAGCCTCTTGATGAAAGTGAAAAGAGGAGAGTGGAAAAGTTGGCTTAAAGCTCAACATTCAGAAAACTAAGATCATGCCATCTGGTCCCATCACTTCATGGGAAATAGATGGGGAAACAGTGGAAACAGTGTCAGACTTTATTTTGGGGGGCTCCAAAATCACTGCAGATGGTGATTGCAGCCATGAATTTAAAAGATGCTTACTCCTTGGAAGAAAAGTTATGACCAACCTAGATAGCATATTCAAAAGCAGAGACATTACTTTGCCAACAAAGGTCCGTCTAGTCAAGACTATGTTTTACCCAGTGGTCATGTTTGGATGTGAGAGTTGGACTGCGAAGAAAGTTGAGCACCAAAGAATTGATGCTTTTGAACTGTGGTATTGGAGAAGACTCTTGAGAGTCCCTTGGACTGCAAGGAGATCCAACCAGTCCATTCTAAAGGAGATCAGTCCTGGGTGTTCTTTGGAAGGAATGATGCTAAAGCTGAAACTCCAGTACTTTGGCCACCTCATGCAAAGAATTGACTCATTGGAAAAGACTCTGATGCTGGGAGGGATTGGGAGCAGGAGGAAAAGGGGACGACAGAGGATGAGATGGCTGGATGAAATCACCAACTCGATGGACATGGGGGTGAACTCCAGGAGTTGGTTATGGACAGGGAGGCCTGGCGTGCTATAATTCATGGGATCACAAACAGTTGGACGCGACTGAGTGACTGAACTGACGGAAGTCAATTTCCAAGTAGGATCAACACTTTGGAGTACCTTGGCTTGTCTCATTACACACTAACACAGATTCTTCCTTTAGAAAATATCTAGTTTTGTCTAATCCTGGAATAACTTAGGGTGGCATATCTCAGACTTACCCCATCAAAGCAGAGGAAAGGACATGCATGACCACAGGAGATTGCCTAAGAGTGTCTGAGAACATAATCCCTAAAGGGATTTGATAAAACGGAAAATTTTTTGAAGCCAGAAGCTTTATCTTTAAAACAGAAAGCAAACTGTGACTACCTTCCCATAACAAGTCTTTATCTGTTTCACTATAAAAATGATTTGAATTTCATACTAGATTAAATTACCCAGAGTTTCACCTCTAAGTTTTTGGGTGAAGTTTAACGATATATAATGTGCTGTGGAGGGCCTAGAAGAGCTATCCCACGTTGAAGGTCAGGAAGGGCGGCGGTGAGGAGATACCTCTAGTCCAAGGTAAGGAACAGCGGCTGCGCTTTGCTGGAGCAGCCGTGAAGAGATATCCCACGCCCAAGGTAAGACAAACCCAAGTAAGATGGTAAGTGTTTCAAGAAGGCATCAGAGGGCAGACACACTGAAACCATACTCACAGAAAACTAGTCAGTCTAATCACACTAGGACCACAGCCTTGTCTAACACAATGAAACCAAGCCATGCCTGCGGGGCAACCCAACACGGGCGGGTCATGGTGGAGAGGCCTGACAGAATGTGGTCCACTGGAGAAGGGAATGGCAAGCCACCTCAGTATTCTTGCCTTGAGAACCCCATGAACAGAGGGAAAAGGCAAAATGATAGGATACCAAAAGAGGAACTCCCCAGGTCATTAGGTGCCCAACATGCTACTGGAGGTCAGTGGAGAAATAACTCCAGAAAGAATGAAGGGATGGAGCCAAAGCAAAAACAATACCCAGCTGTGGATGTGACTGGTGATAGAAGCAAG
>SJYQ01002349.1:249149-263701 GCA_006410935.1 Redunca redunca | reverse complement strand
TTAGGAAATTGATTTTTTTTCCACTAAAATTAACTTTATATGAATCAGCCATGTGAGTTGGGTTTAGCTATATAACATTCTATTGTGCAATACTGCAAACAAGAAATCCATTTATATATCTACTTTATAATAAATGGATATTTGGTTTGATTCTAGGTTTTGCTATTAATATTATGAACAGTAAGGTCCATCTAGTCAAGGCTATGATTTTTCCTGTGGTCATGTATGGATGTGAGAGTTGGACTGTTAAGAAGGCTGAGCACCGAAGAATTGATGCTTTTGAACTGTGGTGTTGGAGAAGACTCTTGAGAGTCCCTTGGACTGCAAGGAGATCCAACCAGTCCATTCTGAAGGAGATCAGCCCTGGGATTTCTTTGGAAGGAATGATGCTAAAGCTGAAGCTCCAGTACTTTGGCCACCTCATGCGAAGAGTTGACTCATTGGAAAAGACTCTGATGCTGGGAGGGACTAGGGGCAGGAGGAGAAGGGGACGACAGAGGATGAGATGGCTGGATGGCATCACGGACTCGATGAACATGAGTCTGAGTGAACTCCGGGAGATGGTGATGGACAGGAAGGCCTGACGTGCTTTGATTCATGGGGTCTCAAAGAGTCGGACACGACTGAGTGACTGAACTGAACTGAAACCAACAAAAACTCTTATAAATGATTCCTAAACCCATATTCAAAATTTTCTCTAGTGTATATAACTAATAATGGAATGGTAGAGTCATAGAGTACATAAAAGTTCAATTTCACATTTTATTGTGAGACTGTTCTCCAACGTGGCTGTCCTTGCCTTTCCACCAAAAATGCAGTCCAATTGATCTGTATCTTCTAAGGAACTTAATATTTTAGACAACTTAATTTTTTGCCAATCTTTTGGAATGAAATGACATCTCATTAATTTGTGGGTTTCTCTGGTTAATAGAGAGATTGATCATATATTCATAGGTTCATTGTGAAATTTCTGTTGTTGTTATGTAGTGGGATGTCATCTTCTTTTTATTGATATTTTGACTATCTTGAGGTAAAACTGAAAAATAAAATTATAATATATTTAAAGTGTACAGTGTGATTACTTGATATATGTATACATTGTGAAAAGATTTCCTCAGCCAGATCAATTAACACATTCATAACCCTCTCATATTTATTTATTTTGTAAGATTGCTTAAGATCTACACTCTTAGCAAATCTCAATTATATGTTACAGGGCTATAAACTATCATCACCATGAACTACACTGGATTATCAGAACTTACTCATGTTATAGTTGGAAGTTTTTACCCTTTTACCAACCTCTCCCCATTTCAACCCCACCCCTACCCCAGCCCCTGGCTGTCACTGGTCTATTGCTCCTATGAGTTTGACTTATTTCCCATATGATACCATGCAGTAACTGTGTTTCTCTGGCTGGCTTATTTCACTTAGCATAATGCTCTCTGGATTAAATCATGTTGTCACAAATGTCATGATTTCCTTCTTTTTTAAAGGCTGAATAATATTAATACCTATATATGTCATATTTTATTTTTTTAATTATTTATTTTTAATTTTTGGTTGTGCTCATTCATTGCTGCACATGGGTTTTCTCTAATTGCAGCGAGCAGGGGCTACTCTTCATATCCCTTGAATCTATTTGCCATTTTCACTGTAAGGGACTGGATTTAGGTCATATCTGAATGGTCTAGTGTTTTACCCTACTTTCTTCAATTTGAGTCTGAATTTGGCAATAAGGAGTTCATAATCTGAGCCACAGTCAGCTCCCAGTCTTGTTTTTGCTGACTGTGTAGAGCTTCTCCATCTTTGGCTGCAAAGAATATAGTCAATCTGATTCCTGTATTGACCATCTGGTGATGTCCATGTGTAGAGTCATCTCTTGTATTTTTGGAAGAGGGTGTTTGCTATGACCAGTGCATTGTTTTGGCAAAACTCTGTTAGCCTTTGCCCTGCTTCATTTTGTATTCCAAGGCCATACTTGCTTGTTACTCCAGGTATCTCTTGATTTCTTACATTGCATTTCAATCAAAACAGAAAAGGACATCTTTTTTCTTTTTTTTTAATTTATTTTTATTGGAGGTTAATTACTTTACAATATTGTATTGGTTTTGCCATACATCAACATGAATCTGCCACGGGTATACAAGTGTTCCCCATCCTGAACCTCCCCTCCCACCTCCCTCCCCATACCATCCCTCTGGGTCATCCCAGTGCACCATCCCCAAGCATCCTGTATCATGCATTGACATCATTTTTCTTGGGTTAGTTCTAGAAGGTCTTGTAGGTCTTCATAGAACTGTCCAACTTCAGCTTCTTCGGCATTAGTGGTTGGAACATAGACCTGGATTACTGTGATACTGAATGGTTTGCCTTGGAAATGAACAGAGATCATTCTGTCATTTTTGAGATGGCATGCGAGTACTGCATTTTGGAATCTTTTGTTGACTATGAGAGCTACTGTATTTCTTCTAAGGGATTCTTGCCCACTGTAGTAGATATAATGGTAATCTGAATTAAAGTCATCCATTGCAGTCTATTTTATTTCCCCGATTCCTAAAATGTCAATGTTCACTTTTGCCATCTCCTGTTTGACCACTTCCAAATTATCTTGCTATCCTTATTCCATTCTATTCTTTTATTCTATTATTATTTGCTATTCTATTCTTCACAGTACATGAAACATGAACTTCAAGATGTACAAGCTGGATTTAGAAAAGGCAGAGGAACCAGAGATGAAATTGCCAACATCCATTGCATCATAGAAAAAGCAAGAGATTTCCAGAAAAACATCTACTTCTGCTTTACTGACTATGCCGAAGCCTTTCCAAACTGGGAATACAGGACCACCCTACCTGCCTCCTGAGATATCTGTATGCAGGTCAAGATGCAACAATTAGAATGGGACATGGAACAACAGACTGGTTCCAAATTGGAAACAGAGTACATCAAGGCTGTATATTGTCACCCTGCTTATTTAACTTATATGCAGAGTACATCATGAGAAACGCTGGGCTGGATGAAGCACAAGCTGGAATCAAGATTGCAGGGAGAAAGATCAATAACCTCAGATATGCAGATGATACCACCCTTATTGCATAAAGTGAAGAGGAACTAACTAGCCTCTTGATGAAAGTGAAAAGGCTGGCTTAAAACTCAACATTCAAAAAATTAAGATCATGGCTTCCAGTCGCATCTCCTCATGGCAAATAGATGGGGAAACAGTGGAAATAGTGGCAGACTTTAGTTTCTTGCATTCCAAAATCACTGCAGATGGTGACTGCACTATGAAATAAAAAGACACCTTCTCAGGAAAAGCGAAGTTGAGTCACTGATGCTTCAAGAGTCTCTCAGATGGAGACAGAGGCCTCCGAGGATGGGAATTATGTAGTCACAGCCTGGATGGACTCTGAGCCCATTACTCAGTAAAGTCACCCAGAACATCTCCAGAACCTGGTGACGGTCTCTCTACTCACCGGGCCCTGGCCCTAAAATGACTCATGGTGCCTTTCGGTTCGGTTCGGTCGCTCAGTCATGTCTGGCTCTTTGCGGCCCCATGGGCTGTGGTGCGCCGGGCCTTCCTGTCCATCGCCAACTCCCAGATTTCGCTCGGACTCGCGTCTGTTGAGTTGGTGGTGCCATCCGGCCATCTCGTCCTCTGTCGTCCCCTTCTCCTCCTGCCCCCCGGTCCCTCCCAGCATCAGGGTCTTTTCTGGTGAGTCAGCTCTTCGCATGGGGTGGCCGGGGTGCTGGAGTTTCAGTTTTGGCATCATTCCTTCTGGTGGGTGCCCAGGGCTGATCTCCTTTGGAGTGGACTGGTTGGGTCTCCTTGTGGTCCAGGGGGCTCTCAGGAGTCTTCTCCAACACCACGGTTTAGGGGCGTCGATTCTTCAGCTCTCAGCTTTCTTCGCGGTCCAACTCTCATGTCCATGCGTGACCGCTGGAGGGGCCATGGCCTTGACTGGATGGACCTTTGTTGGTAGAGTGATGTCTCTTCTTTTGGGTGTGCTGTCTGGGTTGGTCCTGGCTTTACTTCCAAGGAGTAGGCGTCTTTTGATTTCATGGCTGCAGTCACCATCTGCAGTGATTTGGGGGCCCAAGAAGATAGGGTCTGACGCTGTTTCTCCATCTGTTTCCCATGGAGTGGTGGGACTGGATGCCATGATCTTGGTTTTCTAAATGTTGAGCTTTAAGCCAACTTTTTCACTCTCCTCTTTCACTTTCATCAAGAAGCTTTTTAGTTCCTCTTCACTTTCTGCCATAAGGGTGGTCCCTTTAGGACAAGTGTATTCCAGCTCCTATCAGCCTCGGGCCAGGCAACTTTGAACACAAAGGCCTCATGGCTTTTTGTCTTCAATGGCCTCTGACTCTCTTCCCTGAACACCCTTCCCAGGTTACCTGAATCTGGGTCTCCTAGATTGCAGTTTTTAAGACCCCAAGTAAACTCCTATCTTTTGTGCTGCCACTTGATTATTTTGGTTGATAACATCTGGGATATGGGATATTCCACAAGATACTTGTTCTGGAGTCAAAGTTACAGAATTTCACACGAACCACCAAAAAGGATGAATTCTGCATGAACCACTACCCCAGCCTGACACCAACCCCAGAGCTGCAGCCTTGCTGCAGAGACTCAAACAGAAGAGCAAAAGCTGAGCTGACACTGAATTCACCACACAGCAGGGGGATCGGGACTCCATCAGGTCATGGGGCAGAGTGCATCCATCCCAGCTGGACAAGTACAAGCCCTCAGTGGTTGCTGGCTCCACTTGAGAGACTCTTGGAGCATCGCTGATTACTTCTTTCTTCTATCAAAATCGAACACTTGAGATGAATGGGATGAAATGAATGGAAAGACAGAAGCTCTTAGCAGAGAAAGAAAAATCATAAAAAGAACCTAATGGAAATTCTAAAATTTGAAAATACAATATCTGAAAAAGATTTGCAAATCACATATCTGACCAAAGACTTGTATCTGGAATATACAAAGAACTCTTCACACTCAACAATAAGAAAACAAACAGCCCAATGAAAAATGATCACCAAAGAAGATGTATGGATGACAGGTGAGCACAGGAAAAGAAGCTCATCAACAGTCAATAGGGGTTTGCAAATTAAACGTTAAGCTGCGTGCAGCTGCTGACCCAGGTGCTGGTCCCCTGCAGTGTTGCAAGAACCCACACAGCCACTCCAGACATCCTCCCATAATTTCTTTAAAAATTGAATCTATACCTACCGTATGCCCAAAATCTTGCCTTGGGCATTTCCCCTAAAGAAATGAAAACTTACCTGCACACAAAACCCACGTGTGGATACTTGTAGCAACTTCATTTGTATGACCAAAGGCTAGGAACGACCCACTGTCCTTTAGCAGGTGAATGTTGGAACAGACTGGTCCAAATCGAAAGATCAAACTGTGAACAAGTGCAGCAGCTCTGATGGATCTCAGTGATTTCAAGCTGAGAAATAAACCTTTTGAGGTCACATATTGTTTGGCTCCACACCTCCCTTCACTGTATTTGTCTTCACCCTGCTTCCCAGATACCGCTTAAAAAAAAAAAAATTGTGCTGTCAGATGATGGTTTGCATTTTTAGCAATAAAGTATTTACTTCATTAAAAGAAAAGGATACTTTCTCTTTGGAAAAAAAGCTATAACCAACGTGAACAGCATAGTAAAAAGCAGAGACATTACTCTGCCAAAAAAAATGTCCATAATGTCAAAGCTATCCATAAAGAAGGCTGAACACCAAAGAATTTATGCTTTTGAACTGTTGTGTTGGAGAAGACTCTGGAGAGTCCCTTGGACTTCATGGAGATCAATTCAGTCAATCCTAAAGGAAATCAATCCTGAATATTCATTGGAAGGGCTAATGCGGAAGTTGAAGCTTCAGTACTTTGGCCACATGATAAGAAGAACTGACNGGAGATCAATTCAGTCAATCCTAAAGGAAATCAATCCTGAATATTCATTGGAAGGGCTAATGCGGAAGTTGAAGCTTCAGTACTTTGGCCACATGATGAGAAGAACTGACTCATTGGAAAACACCCTGATGCTGAAAAGATTGAAGGTGGAGGAGAAGGGGATGACAGAGAATGAGATGGTTGGATGGCATCCAGACTCAATGGACATGAGTTTGAGCAAGTCCTGGGAGATGGTGAAGTACAGGGAATCCTGGCAACAGTCCATGGGGTCGCAAAGAGAAGGACATGACTGAGTGACTGAACAACAACCAAAAAATGTCATTGAGATTTTGGTAGAGATTGCATTGAATATGCAGTTTGTTTTGAGTAGCACACACATTTTCAATATTAATTATTTCAGTCCTTGAAGATGAACGATCTTATCTATTTTTGTCTTTTTCAATTTCTTTTGTCAGTATTTTATGGTTTTCAGTGACAGATACTTCACCTCCTTGGTCAAATTTATTTCTAAATATATTATTATTTTTGATGCAATTGTAAATAGGGTTGCTTTCTTAATGTCTTAAACAATTCATTTTTAGCATATAGAAATGCAACTTATTTTTGTATATTGATATTGCATCCTACCAAATTATTGAAGTTATTGAAGTCCTTATAGATTTTTGGTAGATTCTTTAGGTATTTTTACATTTAAGATTATGTTATCTGCAAACAGAACCAATTTTGCTTCTTCCTTTCTGATACGGTTGTCTTTATTTCTTTTTCTTGACCAGTTTTTCTGACTAGAATTTCCAGTACTATGATCAAAAACAAACAAACAAAAAAAAAGGCAAGAGTGGATAACTTTGTTTTGTTCCATTTATGGAGGAAAAGATTTCAGTTTTCACCATTGAGTCTGATGCTTGCAGTGAACTTGTCAAGCTAAAGTTTGGTCAGTTTTTGAAAATATCAGCTCTTAGCTTTAGTCATCTTTTCTACTGTCTTTCTAGTCTTTATTTCATTTATTTATGCTCTGATTTTGGTTTACTTCCTTCAACTAACTTTGAACCTAGTTTTTCCTTCATTTTCTAGTTCCTTGAGATATAGATTTAAATAATTTATTGCAATTTTTCCTTTCTTTTTTTTTGACTCTGTTTTGATGTTTATGCATTAGATAAAACATCCATCTTTCTTACACTTGACAGACTCTCCTCATATAAGAGATGAGTCTCTTCAATCAACACAACCTATGCTCATGGATTTCCCTCAAACCTTTGTGATTGTTCAAGCCACCATCCTCGTTCTTACTGGCTCCCAGTAGATGATGGTGTGCCAAGATGCTTCAGTGTCCTAAAATGAAGGAAAAGTGAAGTTGCTCAGTCTTGTCCAACTCTGTGCAACTCTGCGGACTATAGCCTATCACACTCCTCTGTCCATTAGATTTTCCAGGCAAGAGTACTGGAGTGGGTTGCCATTTCCTTCTCCAGAGGATCTTCCTGACCCAGGAATTGAACCCGGGTCTCCTGCATTGTAGGCAGACGCTTTACCATCTGAGCCACCAGGGAAGTCCTTCAGTGTCCTAACAGCATGGGCAAATACCCATATACCTGTTCCTGAAGGATTATTTGATTGCTTGACCCTTCCTCTCCTGAGTGAAAGCTAATTTGAAGATCAACATCAATATGAGATAGGAATGTCAGGGGATTAGATAGGCAGTGTAGCTCCTATCAGGAAAAAACTTGGTGATGGTTGTTTTTATCTTCTTACTCTGTTTTAAGCCAGACGGAATAGATGCTAGAAGTGCTTGTGTGCCCAAACAGAACCACTACTGTTTTGTGTGGTCTTGAGGAACTCATCAATGCTTGGCCTCATCATCTCCCAGAGCTGTGTGATCTGGGAGCCTGTGATCTGTGTGATCTGGGAGTCTCTAAGGTAGCAGCTTTAACAGTAGGGTACTAAATGTATGGACAAGCTCCTTCCATGGAGAAGCTGAAGGTGTGCTTTTATTGCTGGAGTGAACCAGGGGAGATAGTTTTTTCAGGCCCTTGGGAGAATCCCAGTCAGCAAGTTGATTAGGAGCCAGAAACTCAAGCAGTAGTTGGGAAAGTACAGAGTCCTTTTTCTTCCAGGGATGAATGAGGAGACAGTGATGGACATTCTGCCTGCTCCTTTTGTGCTGAGTTCAGGAGGAGAGCTTCAGCATGTGCTTGTGTGCTGATTTGAAGATTATTTTCATTTGTTTTTTGTTTAATAAGCTTATGTGGTGTTTGTAAATGCTGAACTCCATTTAGAGCTAGATAATTTAGGGTCCTGTTGCTTGGATAGCAGTCATAAAAGTTAGATGTGTGAACAAGCTCCTTCGAAGAAGATAGCAACCTGGTTTTATTGTTGGAGCAAGACTTAGGGAGAAAGATCGTGGGTGAAGTGTCCACTGAGGCATTGTTTGGCTTTACTCAGAACCTAGCTGCAGGCTGATTAGAAGCCAGATACTCAGGCTGTAGCTGAGTAAATATGTAGCCAAACCGCTTCCAGGGAAAAGTAGAAAGATGGGTATTTTCATCTCCTGCCTTTGCACTGAGCCTGGGGAGGAGAGTCTCGTAGAATTTTTGTGCACCTGTTTAGCAATTGATTCTTGCTTGCTATAGCCCTGTAGTGAGGGCTAATGTGATTTGAGGGTCCATTCCTAGAATGGCATCTTAAATGACGGGTCACTAGATGTATGGTCCAAACCCTTTACTCCTCAAGAAGAAGCTAGATATTGGGAGTTCCTTCCCAACTGTAAGGCTCTGTGCTGTGTATGGGATTATGGCAATAGGATTCATGGCAAATACCTACCCAAGTCAATGTGGTATTTTCTCACTTACCTGATATGTAGAAGTAACTCAAGTAGTTGCTGGATTTCTCTCAGATGCAGTTGATCCATGTTTAATTGTATACCAGATATATCTGTGGGAAGTGGGAAAGTCTCCCAAGTCACCATCTTGATACAGTCCTCTCATTGATTTCTAATAGTTCTAGTAGTTGTGTGTACATTCTTGACACTAGTCTTTTCTTGATCATATGTTTGGCAATATGGCTCACATTTTCACTTCCTTTATAATTTGTTTTGATGAACACAAGCTCTTCATTGTCATGAAGTAGACCTATCAATACTCTCTTTTGTGAATTGTGTTTATTATTTTAACTTAGGAACCCTTTCATACAAAGCCTAAAAACATTCTCCAATGTTTTCTTCTAAAATTTTAGAAGTTTTGTCATATATTTTGGATTATTAATCAGATGAGAATTAACAGCTTCACATGTGAGTTTTCTATTCTTTCTCCTTTGGTCGATTAGATTATCCTTGAATCGCAACCTCCCAGTCCTAACTGATATAAATTTATAACTCTATTTTGGTGTGCCAATTTCCCCCAATGTGTTTATCCTTCTGGACATTCTCAACCCTTTGCTTTTGCACATAAAACTCCAAATCATCAATTTTGTTTAAAAATCTATTGGAATTTAGATCAGAATTCCACCATAACTATTGATAATTCTTCAAAAGTTTATGACATCTTTATGACTGAATTTTCTTATTCATGAGGTGAAACATCTTTAAACTTAATTAAATATTGTTCAATGTTTTTCTTTAAAGTTTTATAATTTTATGTGTAGAGGTATTGAACATCTTAGATTTCTTCCTTGATTTATTAGATTTGTTGGTGTGTTAATGGTATCTGTATTGGGGGGTCTTCAAGACCTCCCTCATGCTTGAAGGACTTCGAATTCTTAGAAGTTATTGTACTCACAGTTATAATGTATTATAGCAAAAAAACACGGATCAAAGCCACCAAAGAGAAAGGGTACATGGGAAGGTCCAGGAGAAACCAGGCACAAGCTTCCGGATTTTCCCTCCCAGCAGAAAATATTTACACTGAAGGACAAAGAAAAAAAAAAAAAAAGCACACAAAAAAAGCATTAAAGACACTTAAGACTTAGTGAAAACGTGTAACATCTACATGGTGGGTGACCCAAGAAGAAATAGAGGGAGAAAATGGGGAAGAAGTAACATTTGAAGATATAGTAACCAAAAACTTTCCAAAACAAATTTACAAAAGTTACTTACCCAATCAAACTGCTCTAAAGACCCTAAGCAACATAAATACAAAGTATTTCCACTTTGACTTGTCACAGTAAACCGCAAAACTCCAAAAATAAGTACAAAATTTTAAAACCATCTGGGGTGGGGGGGCGGTGGGTGGTGGTATGAGACATACTTTCAAAGTAGCAAGGAAAGACTGAGTTGACTTATTCACAAAAAATGAAGGAAATCAGAAGACATAAAATCATAAAGGATGCATTGTGCTACTGGAGTTAATACATACTTATCATAAAGTCTTTTTTTAAAAATGAAAGCCTAAAATCAGTCTCCAAATATATTTTAAAAATTTTGCATGTATGCTTGTGAATGTTACTGGTCTACTTATTTTTGATATGTTCCTTTCTGCTATAGCTATTAAGATTAAAAATAGCTTTTTCAGAAGAATTGAAAGTTTCTTGCTTTTTCTTATTTACAGAAAAAAATTCTATACAATTTTTATTAGCTACTTGATAAATAGTTGATAGACTTTTCTGTATAATTGTGTCTGGTGTTTTATTTACAGGAGACTTTTAAACTATGTTTCTGTGTCTTTAATAGTCATAAAGTGTAATAGTCACTGGCATTTTCTCTTACTCCAACAATAGCCCACGTATCTTATATTTTATTGCCATTATCATTTTGTTCTAACCATTTTCCACTATAATTTATTCTTTGGTTTGGAGATTTTTAGTTTTCTTTTAAACTTCCAAGTATATGGAATTTTCTTAGTTTTATTTTTATTACTGATAGCTAAATTAATTTCATAGTCAAGGATGTACTATTTGATACTGATTAGAATATTTGCGACTTCACTTTCATTTTTCACTTTCATGCATTGGAGAAAGAAATGGCAATCCACTCCAGTGTTCTTGCCTGGAGAATCCCAGGGACAGAAGAGCCTGGTGGGCTGCCATCTCTGGGGTCACACAGAGTTGGACACGACTGAAGCGACTTAGCAGCAGCAGCAGCAGAATATTTAAAAACTGTTTTTGGCTTGCTGCTATTGTTTAGTCACTAAGTTATGTCCAACTCTTTGTGACTCCATGAACTGCAGTACATCGGGCTTCAGCACATTCACTACCTCCCTGAGTTTGCTCAGACTCAGGTCCATTGAGTTAGTGATGCCTCCAACCATCTCATCCTCTGTCATCCCCTTCTCCTCTTGCCTTCAATCTTTCCCAGCATCAGGATCTTTTCCAATGAGTTGGCTCTTTGCATCAGGTGGCCAAAGTATTGGAGCTTCAGCATCAGACCTTCCAGTGAATATTCAGGACTGATTTCCTTTAGGTTGGACTGGTTGGATCTCCTTGCAGTCCAAGGGACTCTCAAGAGTCTTCTCCAGCACCACAATTTGAAAGCATTAATTCTTGGGTGATCAACCTCCTTTATAGTTCAACTCTCCCATCAAATCATGACTACTGGAAAAACCATAGATTTGACTATACAGATCTTTGTTGGCAAAGTGCTGTCTCCACTTTTTAATATGCTGTCTAGGTTGGTTATAGCTTTTCTTTCAAGGAGCAAGCGTCTTTAATTTCATGGCTGCAGTTGCTATCCACATTGCTTTTTTAATACATGATAAATTTGAGCAAAAGTTTCTTGTGTGCCAGAAAGAATTGCACAACAAATCGGTATTTTTATGTGCCCATTAGATCATTTGTGTTGCTTCCATTTTTTAATATTTTCTGTAGCATTGCTGAGTTTTGATCAGCTTCATGTATTGATAACTGAGATAGCTTGAACCTTCATACCACAATAGTGAATTTACCACATTTTTATTGGAGTCAGTCAATTTTTACTTTATGCATTTATTTTAAAGAAAAATTTTAGGTATCCATAATCTCCAATATTGAAATAATTACATTTTCCTGGAAAATTCCACTTTTTCCCAATACATGCTAACTCTTCTTTTCTAGCAATTATTTTTGCTTTAAAGTCTATGACCAGTCACACCAGCCTTCTTTATTTTAATAATTTTGTTGTGTATCCTTTTTCATTCTTTCAGCTTTTCTTTGTTCTGATTTAGATGTACCTCTCAGAAAGAACATGTAGTGAGATTTTTTTATCTTTTTGTCTAGACTGACAAGTTTTGCCTTTCACCAAAACAGTTATTCTCTTTTATTTGCTGTAATTATTTGAATTCATTAATGTAATTTTATTTGTGTCTATTAAACTACTTTTTTTGAATTGCTTGCTTTTTATCCTTAATTCTTTACAATTTGAATATTAAACTCTCTATTTCTCTTCTTTTATTGTTTATCCTAAAACATTCTGGTGCTCATTTAACTTTACATGATCTAAAATTATTATTTTTGTCCTCTTTCAGCAAACCAAAAGAGCTTTAGATTGCTTTAACTCCTATCATCTTCTTCCCATATTTAGTACTATTGCGATCAAATAATTCAGTGCTGTTTTTGTTTTACTCTGTAAATCAAAATTGTTTTTGCACAGTTCATACTTGTTTTGATTTATCACAGGATTGTATTTTTAAGCTCTATATTCCTTCTTTTATTTCAGACCTTTTTATGTTTTCTCCTCATCACCCACCCAAAAGTGCATGTCTACACAAATGACACTGTCTTCCTTTCTTTGAAAGTCAATACATAGATTAGGTTTAGAGCTCTTGAGATAACTAAACATTGTCTCTAATGGTGTAATTTTGGTATCTTAAATTTAAATAAGTATTGTATTGGTTTTGCCATAAAAGTAAAAACATAATAAATAATAAAAGAGAAAAATAAAAATTAAATAAATAAAAGGCCCTTTTTTTGTCTATGAAGCTGCTGTTTGCAGAATCAGCCAATGAAAAATTCAATGGATGGATTAGGTTGTTGCTTTCATAGCACAACTCTCTTGAAAGGAAGATCCACCAAAGGAATGCTGGACCCCACCATAGGGTAGGGAAATTGCTGGAGGATTCCTCTGCACTGACAAGAGTTGTTCTTTTCCATTCCTGCTTTTGCTATTGTCAGCACTTGAATATGACGATGAGACTAAGTAATGGTTTCTGAATTCCTATGATATAGTTTAAACAGAGTCTCGTGGTCCAGACTTCTGTGGCTAGGGAAGTAGCCTGTGGCAATGACTCTTGTTCTTGCTTAGTAGGCCATTCAACCTACCCCACGTCTTTCTAGGGTGTTGCAAGTCAGAGCCCACGCTAACTCTTGATCAGATGAGCCCATATGCATCCAGATACTGTATAGACATGAATTGTCAATGAGACAGTTTAGTATTCCGAGAGAACAATCATATCCACCATCCAAATAGCTGAGTATATTTTTCTAAGTAAAGGAACAAACCGTCTTGCAGCTGATTTCATAATTGAAGAAAACAGGAAAAAGACTGTGAAAAGGGAAGAAACTCCCGGGAGAGAAGAATGCAAGCTACAAGTGTGGCATAGGAGGGCCAAAAGGGATGCTTATGTATTCATTTATTATTATCATTCAGTGAAGTGCTGAGCTGAATATCAAGGCTTTGACTATTAGCACTTCTAGAGCTAGCAGGGTGGTAGGCTGGTGACAGCTGCGCAGGGTACTGAAAACACATGGGCTCTGAAAGCGCGTGAGCTTAGTCTCACACGGTGGCTCTAGTATTCATTGGCTTTGCAACTGCTAGTAGTTTCTTTAGCATCTCTTGGTCTTAGCTTCCAATTTGTAAAAGGGGGAAAAGCCACTCCTGCGGCAGTGTTATGAGGATTAACCATAATGAAAGTAACTGTCTTTTTTTTTTTTTTTAACTTTAGTTTACTTTACAATACTGTATTGGTTTTGCCAAACATTGACATGAATTCACCACGAGTGTACATGCGTTCCCAAACATGAATCCCCTCCCACCTCCCACCCCATACCATCTCTCTGAGTCCTCTCCTTGCACCAGTCCCAAGCATCCTGCATCCTGCATCGGACATAGACTGGCAATTCATTTCTCACATGATAGTATACATGTTTCAATGCCATTCTCCCATCTCATCCCACCCTCTCCCTCTCTCTCTCCCTCAGAGTCCAAAAGTTCACTCTACACATCTGAGTCTCTTTTGTTGTCTCTCATACAGGGTCATCATCCCCATCTTTCTAAATTCCATATATATGCGTTAGTATACTGTATTGGTGTTTTTCTTTCTGGCTTACTTCACTCTGTATAATCGGCTCCAATTCCATCCATCTCCTTAGAACTGATTCAAATGTATTCTTTTTAATGGCTGAGTAATACTCCATTGTGTATATGTACCACAGCTTTCTTATCCATTCATCTGCTGATGGACATCTAGGTTGTTTCCATGTTCTGGCTATTATAAACAGTGCTGCAATGAACATTGGGGTACATGTGTCTCTTTCTATTCTGGTTTCCTCGGTGTGTATGCCCAGCAGTGGGATTGCTGGGTCATAAGGCAATTCTATTTGCAGTTTTTTAAGGAATCTCCACACTGTTCTCCATAGTGGCTGTACTAGTTTGCATTCCCACCATTAATGTAAAAGGGTTCCCTTTTCTCCACACCCTCTCCAGCATTTATTGCTTGCAGACTTCTGGATC
>SJYQ01002349.1:212945-242902 GCA_006410935.1 Redunca redunca | reverse complement strand
GAAAGAGTAATTATATAATAACTATCAGTTTTTCATTTCTTCCATTTTGCAGGTTATTTTTGGTAATAATTAATACCTTTTAATCCATGTTTTAGACATTTCACAACAGAAGCTTTCATAAGGACTTATCACCCAGCAATTATTTAAGTATGCTTTTTCAAAGTATGAATACACTGAAAACTATTGTGCAAGGCAGAATTTTTGGGTTTTGATTAATGGTGAAACATATGTGATTTAAGCAGATTATAATATTTAATCACATATTGGCTGAACAGATGCTTAAGAATGTAGCATTTGAAGCTCCTTACTTACCATTCACAATGCAAATTTAATAACACAAAAAAATCTCAAGAGAAAAATACATTTTCGTAATGTTATAATCTCTGTATCTATCATATACACTGGAAGTTCCTTAAAAAGTGGAAAATGTCTAAATGACCTGTTAAATAAGAGGTGATATCTTAATAAAGTAGGACATTGGCTAGATAACTACATCTAGCTTAGGCTGAAAACCACTTTTACGTCTCCTGCTATGTGGATCCTTTTCTTTGCTGATGTCATTGCATTCACTCTGCCTCATCCACAAAAAAAAAAGGCATCTCATACATTTCACATCCTGTTGACTCGTGGGAACACCCTATATGTTTCTCACAGTCAGGTACACTTTAGTATGTCGATATATTAGCATATGTACTAGTTGGTTCTCCTCCAAAACAAAGTTGCACAAATGTTTGAATTTTGAGAATATAGATTACAGTTCCTGTGTTTGAAAACGGGAAGGAGTAAAGATATATGTAAAAAGAAAAACAAGCTTAAAATTATTTTGTCTTCCCTAGAGCATTGCATGTGAACTGGATTACAACCTATGACTCTTTGCTGTGTGGAGGAGAGGGCGTAACAAGGATAAATGTCACACTGTCCTAGTCTTCCAATTAGATGAATTACATACATTGGACTGCAGTATTCTTGCCTTGAGAACCCCATGAACAGTATGAAAAGGCAAAAAGATAGGACACTGGAAGATGAACTCCCCAGGTCTGTAGGTACCCAATATGCTACTGGAGATCAGTGGAGAAATAACTCCAGAAAGAATGAAGAGATGGAGCCGAAGCAAAAACAACACCCAGTTGTGGATGTGACTGGTGATGGAAGCAAGGTCCAATGCTATAAAGAGCAATATTGTATAGGAACCTGGAATGTCAGGTCCATGAATCAAGACAAATTGGAAGTGGTCAAACAGGAGATGGCAAGAGTGAACGTCGACATTCTAGGCATCAGCTAACTAAGATGGCCTGGACAGGCATGCATACGTTCACTAAAGCCCCATGCTTGTTTTACTGTCTGTGGGTCTCTATATGTGTTTCACAGTATTCATGAGCTTGTGTTGTATTCAGTGGTTGTTACAGATCTGTTTGTCAAACTTTCCTGATACCGCAGCCACCAGGCCTTCTCCATTTTTACAATACTCAGAAAACCTTAGGCCAGGCCTGTGATTACGGAAGGGCTATGTATGGTTCAGTTCAGTTCAGTTCAGTTCAGTCGCTCAGTCGTGTCTGACTCTTTGCGACCCCATGAATCACAGCATGCCAGGCCTCCCTGTCCATCACCAACTCCTGGAGTTCACTCAAAATCATGTCCATCGAGTCGGTGATATTACTAGAGGATTAAGTGTCGCAAGAAAAGGACACTCATTTACTCTTTCAGTATTATTTCTTGAGTGTTCCCTTCATGCCAGATACTGATTGAGGCCCAGTATGAGTGTGGGGACAGGCAAGGCTGCAGAGGTGGCACCTGACTGAAATCATAATGCCTAAGCCCTGTTATTAGAGGAAGTCAGTAAGCCCAGTCAATCGCACAGAAAAACACCAAATAAAGGTTACGGCAGATCAGAAGGGCTGTGCTGGAGCAGTTTCTGATCATCCTTGATTACAGACTATGAAACAGGAGTGTCAATGGTCAAAATTAAATTTGTTCTTATATATTCATAATTAGTTTTAATGTGGTTTTCTTTTTTTTTCCACAATGTTATATGTCAATTACATCTCAATTTAAAAAAAAAAAAGGAAAATATCTGAATCCCCAGAAGTAATGAGCCAGAATTAAAAGCAAGTATCTCACTGTTCCACTGCCCTTAGCCCCCTCACAACAAGAATGTGTTCACCGCCCCCATAATGTCTCCTGCATTGTCAGATTACACTGAGCCACCTAGGAAGCCAAGGAAGCTCTCTCAGGCTTCTGTATTTAATTTTTATTTTAGGATATTATATATTCCTTACTTCCCACAGTAGGTGTTAGAAATTTGATGTGTATTTTACTCTTACAGCACGTCATCTCCATTTATTTTTTAATCTCACTTTTATACCTGAAACTATCACAACATTATTATTTGGCTATACCCCAATACAAAATGTTTTTGGTGTTAAAAAAAAAAAAAAGTTGTAATGTTTCATTTAGCTATTTGGTAAAAGAGTTGGGCACAACTTAGCCACTAAATAATGACAACTAATTCAGTTCATGTGTCAGGGGAGGAAGTTATCTCCAGCAAACTCCTTTTTGCCTGGAGCATTTGAGGAAAGACAGGTTTAGGTTTAAATCCACACAGTTTTAATAATCATTGTCACTAGTCTAGCCTTGGGCAAAGACTGGATCTACATTTACTCTGACTATTGGTAGAAAGGAAAAAATGGTTAAAATTTTGGCTTCCTTAAAAAGAATGGTCATCGAAGAGTCAATGCCTAATACGAGAAAGAGATCAATAAAGTGCTGGTGTGGATGAGTATAATAACAGTTTACAGATGCTTGGAAGCCCATGAGTCATCATCATTAATTTAGCCTCACATGCGTGTAGGCAGAATAATAGGATTCAGACAGGCCTCTGAGGGGCAGATCTATCACATTGATCGAGAGCAGCCAGCAGAAAGATGGGCTTTCGGTCACATCTGACAGTGCTATGATGCGGTAGAAGGCAATCGATGGAGCCCTGCTGTCTGACTGGACTGTCCCCTGCTTTGAACACAGCCTCACTTGATGGCCTCCCCAGCCGCTGTCCACGTGTAGCCTGGAACTTGGCATAAGTCATCCTCGGCGTCTCCTGCCCTGAGAGTGGGCTTCTGCCTTCAGAGAAACAGACCTCTTGTGTGCTCTATGCCAATGCACGGAACCCCACTTTGCTCTTTGAATTGGGCTTCTCAAATGTCTCAGCAGATTAAATGCCCTTTTCTTCTAGAAATGTGGCTTTGCTGTTGGTGTCTGACATTTCTGTTTCCTGCCAGGGCTGGAAAGCTGGCCTCTGAACCCCGGGTGGCTGAGCACCTGCTTAAAGACTGTCCTGCCTGCCCGCCTGCACATCCCAGCATCACCTAGTGCTAATTCTTCGTCACTAAATTCTGCCACTAAACTTTTGATGCTTTTGAACTGTGGTGTTGGAAAAGACTCTTGAGAGTCCCTTGGACTGCAAGGAGATCCAACCAGTCCATCCTAAAGGAGATCAGTCCTGGGTGTTCATTGGAAGGACTGATGTTGAAGCTGCAACTCCAGTACTTTGGCCACCTGATGTGAAGAACTGACTCATTGAAAAAGACCCTGAGGCTGGGAAAGGTTGAAGGTGGGAGGAGAAGGGGACGACAGAGGGTGAGATGGTTGGATGGTATTGCTGACTTGATGGACATGAGTTTGAATAAGATCTGGGAGCTGATGATAGACAGGGAGGCCTGGCGTGCTGCAGTCCATGGGGTTGCAAAGAGTCGGACACGACTGAGCGACTGAAATGAACTGAACTGTACTGAAATCTCTACTGGTTTGCTTCAAGTCGGAATACAGATGCTAATTGTTTACTGAGCACCACTTGTGATTCCAAGCTGTTCTCACCAAATGTTGAATTCTGTGTGGTGTTGTAGGTGGCTTCTCAGCTTCCACAAATAAGTTGTTTTCCCCTTTCATCTTTCAATCTACCTAGTGCAGTAAACTCGGCCAAGGCTAGTTCTGTCGTGGAATGCAAGGTGGGTAGGACATGGAAGCTGTCCTTGACCTTAAGAAGGAAGATGAATAGCAGCAACTATAATTTAATACATTCATTTATTCAATTATGATCTTTTCTTGGCTACTACACATTCAATGTTGGAATCAGAGCAACAACAACAAAAAAGACAGACTTCCCATTCTCACGGAGCTTATATTTTCAGGCAAGCATGCACACATTCATGTGTATGTTGTTGTTGAAAAGAAGGACAATAAAAACCAGTATCATGTTATAAATAGCACAATGTAACACAATGTAGAGAGTTTAAAGAGCTCGTTCACACTGGGAGGTAGGAAGTCTCTCTGTGGAGGTGACATTTGAAGTGACATAAAGGAGCCAGCCATTGGCTGATCAAAGAGGACATGTTTCTAGGAGAGGAAAAACTGGGCAAAGGTTCAAAACAGGAATGCGCCTGAGGCTCTGCGATTCAGATCAGAGTGCTTGGAGGTAGTGGACAGGAAAGCAGTGATTAGAACAAGGCTGGCAGCTTTGTCAGAAGCTGTATCTTGCGTGGCTTTATGAGTCGTGACAGAGCTTGAGTTTAAACACAATACAAAAGCATTTGAGGATTTTTAGGAAGAGCGTACCTTGATTGAGTTATATTTGTAAATGAGCACACTGCCTGCCTCTGGGAAGACCATGGATGTGTATGAAGGTCCTGAGAAGCAGCTGAGACTCCTTAGGAGGCTACTGGGTAGTCAAGCAAGAGGGAGGGTGCTCTGCATGAGGCTATGTAAACACATGTAGAAAACTGGAGGTGTGGAAAGTGGAGAAAAGTGGAGAATCTGCAGGATCTGCAGAAGGATGTGATGTGGGATCATAAATCTTAGATTTTTATAAGGAGCAAAAGGATCCATGACAGTGCCATCTTCTGAGGACGGGAGAAAAGCCAAGTGTGATTTTCTGGATTGTACACTTGAGTTGCCTGTTAAACATGATGTAACTACAGAGAGGAGGCAGTTGGGTAGGTGAATCTGAAGGGCTGGGAGATATACGGATTGGAGACGAAGCACTGGAAGCCGTGAACTAAGAAACTAGATGTTAGGCTTTGACCCTGGCTCCTGACCTAGGGCTCCTAAATACCCTGGAATTTCCTGGATGATAGAAGTGTCCTTTGTTTTAATACGGTGACCCTTGGCAGAGTCCTGGATAGTTTCTGGATGGGAGCTGAACATTAGAAAGACCAAACCATGATTTGTTGTTGTTTAGTGACCAAGTCATGTCTGACTCTTTGGCAATCCTATAGCCCACCAGGCTCCTCTGTCCATGGGATTTTTCAGACAAGAACACTGGCGTGGGTTGCCATTTCTTCCTCCAGAGGATCTTCCTTCCTGCATTGACAAGCAGGTTTTTGTTTGTTTGTTTTTTACCACCCAGCCACCATCGAAGCCGAAACCATGATCGGATGTTTGGAATTTTCAGCCCCATCACCCATCCTTCTGAAAGGCGAGAGGGACTAGGAACTGAGTTAATGATCAGTCATGGAGGTGATGAGGCCCACATGAAAATCCCGAAATTGCGGAATCCTGAGAGTTTATGGGCTGATGAATATAGCTGCATGCCAGGAGGGTGGTTATCCTCAGCTTCACGGGGTAAGAAGCCCCCATGCACAGGACCTTTCCAGGTCTCACCCTATGTATCTCTTTGTCTGGATGTTTATCAATATTGTGTAGTATAGTCTTCATTATAAAACAGACTGGTAAGAATAAGTAGGTGTTTCTCTGCATTCTGTGAGCTGCTCTAGCAAATGGTCAAGCACAGGGATGAGGCTGTGGAAATGCCAGTTTACATCCTTTGGGTCAGAAGCACCGGTGACAAACTGGAACTCGCTACTGGCATCTGAAGCGGGAGGAGGGGAGAGGCTGCCCTCCGAGACTGAGCCTTTATTTAACCTGTGGGCAATGGTGCTTCTCCAGCAGCAGACAGTGCTAGAATTGAGTTAAGCTGCAGGACATCCAGCTGCTGTCACAGAACTGCTTGATGAGTGGAGGACCCACTCATCTGGAGTCAGAAGTACTACAAGTAGAGAAAAAACAGAGAAGGAGTATGCTTCGCTTGTTGCTTCTGTTTGGTTGGTTGGCTGGTTTTTCATAGGAGTCATCTGCACAGAGCTGGTATTTGCATGCTTGGAGCGGAGGAGGCTCCAAGGAGATGGTGTAGGTGAGAAGAGATGAGAAGGAAGCAGGAGAGAGCTTTGAGACACCCTAACATGTGGAAGCCAAGAAGAGGAAAAGAAACATGAGAAGTGAGCAGAAATGTGAAGCAACTGCATTTAATAAGCCCTTATCATATGCAAGCTCATGTGCTAATTTAAAAAAAATTAATGTATTGAGGTAACGTTACATAAGTTTCACATGTATGGCATTAGATTTCAGTTTCTGTATACACTACGGCATGTTTAACACCAAAAGCTTAGCTTCTGTAAGTCACCATACAGTTGACCCCCCTTACGCATTTCTCTCTCCTCCCCGGTCCCCTGTTTAAAGACATGTTTATTAATTTTAACTATGTATACCAAATTCTGTATACCAAATAGCATCACTGACTCAATGGACATGAGTCTGAGCAAATTCCAAGAGATAGTGAAGGACAGGGAAGCCAAGAGTGCTGCAGTCCATGGGGTTGCAGAGTTGGACACAACTTAGCAACTGAACAACAAATACCAAATATGGTATCTGCTACTCTGTTCTCTGTATCTGGGTCTGGTTTTGTTTGGCTTGGTTTGGTTGTTTTAAAAAGTATTCCACACGGTGAAATTGTTATGTAGGCTAATCACTTTAACCTTAAACTTTCAGAGCTAGTTAGAAAGTAAAATCTGTCTAAGCCCCTCCACTGGCCAGCTGTGTGACCTAGGCAAGTTAGCTAGCCTCTCCATAACTCAGTTACCCCATCTGTAAAATGGATTTATAAAAATATTTACCTCTCAGGCTTGATAGTTGGATTAAAGGGATGAATATGTATAAAACCCCTAGAACAGTGCCTGTTATGTATTAAGCACCCAATAAACGTGATGTAGCAATTGGTAAACAGCAACTATTATCTGCCTTTCACATTTCAGTGAGGGTCAGACAAGTCTGAACCGTGAAATAGTAAGAGTTCGAAATGGTGGAATAAAGACTGAAATAACTGTTTGATACCAAACAAAGGTTATAATAATTCTACATTCCTTTCATTTAGGATCTTACGACCTAGTTATTGTTTTTAATCAACCATGGTGACACAGTGTGGAAACTGAAATATGAATATTTCATTTCAGATGCGGAGAAGGCACTGGCACCCCACTCCAGTACTCTTGCCTGGAAAATCCCATGGATGGAGGAGCCTGGTAGGCTGCAGTCCATGGGGTCGCTAAGAGTTGGGCATGACTGAGCAACTTCCCTTTCACTTTTCACTTTCATGCACTGGAGAAGGCAATGGCAACCCACTCCAGTGTTCTTGCCTGGAGGATCCCAGGGACAGGGGAGCCTGGTAGGCTGCCATCTTTGGGGTCGCACAGAGTTGGACATGACTGAAGCGACTTAGCAGCAGCAGGAGGAGCATTTCAGATAGCATTTCAACCTTCATTCCCTCCAACCAAAATTTTTTATGGGATGCTGAATATTAAGCAACCTCAGTTTACTTTCTGTCTTGTCTATGGAGTAATTAAGTATACTACTTTCCCCCTCAAAAAAAAAAAAAAAAAGGTCAGTCAGAGTTGGGATGANNAAAAAAAAAAAAAAAAGGTCAGTCAGAGTTGGGATGAGGCAAAAACACTAAAAACACTAGCTAACCAAATAATCGGCCATCATGTAAATATGAGCTTCCCAGGTGGCTCAGTGGGTAAAGCATCAGCCTGCAGTCCAGGGGACACAGGAGATGCAGGTTTGACCCCTGGGTCAAGAAGATCCCCTGGAGGAAGGCATGCCAACCCACTCCGGTGTTCTTGCCTAGAGAATCCCTCAGACAGAGGAGCCTGACAGGCTACAGTGCATAGGGTTGCAAAGAGTCAGACACAACTGAAGCTAGTGAACACAAACACATGTAAGAATGTAATGTATTGACCATTATTATTAATTTTAAAAATAAAATAATTGTTTAAAGACATGTTTATTAATTTTAACTATGTATACCAAATTCTGTATACCAAATAGCATCACTGACTCAATGGACATGAGTCTGAGCAAATTCCAAGAGATAGTGAAGGACAGGGAAGCCAAGAGTGCTGCAGTCCATGGGGCTGCAGAGTTGGACACAACTTAGCAACTGAACAACAAATACCAACTATGGGAACCAGTCTCAATAAAATGATCATTTTAAAAGGAAACATTATCTATTAATTTCAAGTAAATAAAGCAATTCAAGTGAGGCTAGTTAAGTATTGTCAAGAAAAGGAGTAGGAAAGCTACTTCCCAATAGAGAAGAATGATTTGTATTTAGCATACTTGTTGTTCATCCATAAATTGGTGCTTTTATTTGTTTTACAGCAATTTGTTCTCTTCAACAAATTAAATGTTCCCCTATGCGAGTGTTAGGCTATTTTATTTGCAACTCTTTTATGAAACAAAGTTAGCTTCTGCTTAATTCCTATCCAGATTAATGAAGGTTTCTTTTATTTATGATATTCTAAATCTTTTCTACTGGTGCTAATTAGGTTCTATTACTAAAGTTGAGAAAGGCAAAGAATTTCTCTGTACATAATTCCATTACCCAGTTCCATAAATTATGTGAAAAGATTGTTGTTACTTTGGAAGAAACTGTGAGGAACATCTACCAACATTAAGAGGAGACAGGTCTGACTATAATTTTGTCCAAATTATACCACAGGGCATTACCCATCACAGACAACCTTTAAATGCCAGAAATAAGAAGGAAAGAAAAGGAAAGAAAGAAAGGGAAGCAAGCCAGGAAGGAAGTAGGGAAGGAGGGAAGCAGAAAGGAGGGGAAAAAAATCTCCTTTGGTTTGGAAAAATATTCCCTCCTTCAATTCGGTTTGGAAGCACTAGTTTCTGAACAAAGTCAATCACCAGGGACCCGCTCAATTCTGAAAATTTTCCAAAGTGAAGCTTATGTGTTCTGTTGAAATTCACCCAAGAATTGCACACCTTGCTGCTAGGAAGTCACACCAGATGTCCTGTCTAAGGACTAATAACATTTGCTCCTGTCAGCTACATCCATATGTGAAGAAGCAGAAGAAAGCGTTTCAAAGCTGGTTAGTCAACTTTAAGTTATGCTTAGCACACTGTATTGGGAATACAAAAGCATTTTCCAGATGGCATCATAAAGTCAATTCATTTTTGCAAAGCACCATCTCATTTTGGAGAAACAGATCCTTGTTTTTCATTCCCCTTGGTTGTTTCAGAATTGCTTTTTCTTGCCATAAATACAGCACTTAAACTGGAGGGCTGGGTAAGATATCTGCAGTGTAGTATGAAAAATGTCTAACAGACTATAAGCTTTCAGATATGAATTGACGAGGAAGATGATAAGGTATTGTCTTAACCACTGGCCAGGCCATCAAGGCGACAGAATGCCAGATGGATGTTTGGGATTCTACTTCCACTTCTAATGACATAACCTTGTGTAATTCACTTAATCATTCTGTGTTTTGATGTCTACATATGTATGAGGGCTATTCTAACCCTCAGAAATTCCTTTGCGAGTCATCCAAGGCCCATCTATCATATGAGTTGTTTCCCTACCTGCTTATCTGCATGAACTCTGCTGTAGCCAAATTGTTCAACTCACTTTCTTCTAAATCAGCCTTGCACTTTTCCAAATTCTTTTCTTTCATCAAGCCCTTTCCTTGGCCTAGAATGAATTTGCTCTTCTCTGTCTGGCCAAATACTACTTGTTCTTTTGAGGCAAGCCTCCTCCTCAATGAAGGCATATACATATTCATGTAGTAAAGTAGGATTTACACATGTAATTTTAGTTAGTAGCCAGAACCATATTAAGTCATTATTTTATGCTTATTTACAGATGAGAATATGAGACTCTAAGTAAATGTTTATTGTCCCTAGGTCCCAAAGTGTTATCAGAACCTGGATTAAATTTAGATTTCTTGGACACCATAAGTTCCTTTACTGCTCCACACGGTCTCCTAGTAACATTTTTGTTTCCTTCGTTATAGTTGTTATTACTTTTATACTTGTTTAATGTAAAAATTCATGTTTCTGTAAATAAATAGTAAATGGCTTGAAGAAAGGAATGGTATTTGTATATTTCTTACACTAGAATATAAACTCCATGGGAGCAGAGAATCTGACTCTGTTATTCACTGTTCTCACTCCAGCTGGCAGGTAGTAAACAAAGTAAATAATTAATGAATTTCCGTATGTTTCTTACAGCATCTGGCCTGGCATGTAGATGCTTCCAATAAATACTTGTTCTTCTGGTTCTATGAAACTGTCCCCCATAAAGATTTTTAGATTAAAATCTTCTTGGATATTTACAAAATGCTTCCCCCTTCCCCCTCTCCATGCCTGTTATTTGCCTTCTGATACTGACCTTGTCTACCTAACATGACTGTTCTCGAATCATTACTGAGTCATTTACACCACTCTTGGCTTCTCATGCTAACACCAAACCCTGTCATGTTTGTCTCCAGTGATGTGGAATGAGAGGTATATCATGAGATTAAAAATTGCTTTCTAAATATCATTTATTGAATGATAAATTATCCCCATGCTGAGCAGTTCATTTATATTATTTTATTTAATTCTCAGAGAGGACAAAGAGTCTTTTTACAGGTTAGGAAACTAGAGTTCAAAGAGATTAAGCAACTTGCTCATGACCACAAAGCCAATAAAATGATGAGCTGGGATTAAAGCTCAAGCTCCAAACCACTGAGCTCAGCTTCATCCACGCATCTTGCAATGTTTTGGGAAAGGCGGCTAAATATTCCCATAAGCTAGCATGATCAGATTAGACAAGTCCGAAGAATAAAGTTCAGTAGAGTGAATAGTGGCACTGCATTTTAGGGGTCTGACTATTGGGAAAATGTCCAAATTGTTGACACAAAAATACCAATTGCATTGACTGTTTTGTTGATGTAGTCTGAGAAATTATTAAACACTGAAACTAAAAGTTCAGTTCTTAGTAATGTTATGTTATTTGGTGAGCATTAGGTTCAATTCATCAGTGGAAGAAAATCATTAATATTTAAACTTGTTTTCTCTAACTTCAACCTAGTAAAGGCAGGTTGGTATTTATTAATATTCTGAATATGGATAATATTTCACCAACATTATTAGTAAGATTTCATCAGCTAAGTTGACTATAGTTTTGGTTTGACATTGAGTCACATCTTTTGGTTATTTTCAGGAAGTCAAAATGAGTGACTCAGTGGTGTTCAGTGACTATTTAAATGTAAAAATAAAAACACAATGAAAAACACAACTTCTAAGTATTTGCAACAGATTTTATAGTTGTTATAACTTTGGAGCTGGTGAGAGTTAGTTCTTCTGGCTTCTGAAATGAACTGCATTTGGAAACTTGGCTTAGCCATTTTTAATCCCTTCTGGTAAGTACTTCTAAAGCTTTTATCGTTGTTGCAACATAAATCAGACAAAGAGGGTTCTAGGTTGCAAATTTTAGATTTTTAGAATTTAGATGCTATTCCTTTTTCAACTACCTACCATATGTAACACTGGACAAATTTCTCATAAAACAGGTGTTATTTTATTCAACTCTAAGTGTAAGGTAAAATATAATTCAAGGAATTCAAAAGGGATCTATAAACACAAAGTGCTTCAGTTCAGTTCAGTTACTCAGTCGTGTCTGACTCTGCGACCCCATGAATTGCTGCAGGCCGGGCCTCCCTGTCCATCACCAACTCCTGGAGTTCAGTCAGACTCACGTCCGTCGAGTTGGTGATGCCATCCAGCCATCTCATCCTCTGTCATCCCCTTCTCCTCCTGCCCCCAATCCCTCCCAGCATCAGGGTCTTTTCCAATGAGTCAACTCTTTGCGTGAGGTGGCCAAATTATTGGAGTTTTAGCTTTAGCATCAGTCCTTCCAATGAACACCCAGGACTGATCTCCTTTAGGATGGACTGGTTGGATCTCCTTGCAGTCCAAGGGACTCTCAAGAGTCTTCTTCAGCACCACAGTTCAAAAGCATTAATTCTTCAGCACTCAGCTTTCTTCACATCCTTTAATCAAATCACAATGCAAATATTAGGTAGAAGATTGTGACATTCTGATATTTTATCCATTTGATTCCTCATTTTTATATCTGTGTAGTATGCATAGCAAGTAGTGAAATTAGTTTATACCTGTTATGTATTCCAGATGATGGGGAAAAAACTGGAGTATAACTTGGGAAACAGTATCATTGTTGTGGCTGTTGTGATATTAATAAATCGGTAGCTTCTGACAGACTCAAGCAGGAAGTTGGGTCTTATCTTATTGTAGAAGTCTAAGATCTCTTGATCTGCAGGCTTTGAATCTTTGCTTGGAAGAAGATTAAACAATGCCTCATTTTATAGTAAATCAGTAATTAATGATAAATTATTTAAATGACTGCAGATTTGCCTTTGGCTTTCTCCTTGAGTATATGTACCATAAGCAGATGAGTCTTTAAAAAGAAAATCTGACATCCTTTATTAGCAAAATGATACGTTCATTACGTATTCACTAAATATGTGTTGGATACCTGCTACACGTTAGGCGCTGCATCAGGTACTGGCTCCTGTCTTTGAGGCACTCACCATCGGGTGGAGGAGAAAGATGCATGCATAGCTAATTTCAGTATTCATCCCAACGCCATATTCTTTGTTGGAGGCATCATAATCAGAAGAAATAATGTGGAAAATATGGCAATATACCCAAAGTTAGATAAGAAGGGTTATAGAATAAAAATCTATTGTATAATAATAACCCAGAGAATACTGAATTTATACGTGATAATCTTGATGCAAAAAGAGGTGCAGCAAAGAATCGGACAGAGCAGAGGAGATGAGCAGAGACCTGGCAAGGGAAGACACAGGCGGAGAGGAGCTACAGGGGAGGAAGTCTGGGAGGGAAACTGCCTTCCGGTGCCTTTAGGACAAAGCACGTTTCACATCCCCGAGAAAACTGGGGACAAGAGAACACAGCTCTCCTGTCCATAGACACCTCTGGGAGAGTCCCAGTCTCTTCCCCAAGGAATCAGCAGAGAAGTGGGGAGACATGAGGGAAGCTGCAGGAAAGGCCACGGAGACCTCTAACACAATAATAGCCTTGCTTACTCATCCCCTTGTCAGCTTCATAAGCCTTGACCAGGCTTAAATGATGAGGTAAATGCAGACACAACAAAAGTGTGGAATTCCTTAATGCTGCAGCATTCTCCACCCCCTGCCCCCTTTTCCTTAGCTGGGAGATGCGAGGCTGATGCTATCCAATGGTAGAGAGAAGGGGAACCAAAATCCCCAAGTCCCCAAATTTATAGTCTCAATTTGAAGCTTAAATGCTTTGGTTTAAGTGAGAGATATAAATATTTTAGAGCAAATTGCTTGGTAAATTGGTTATTTCCTCTTCTCACCAATGCTGCGATGTTTCGGTTTGGATCTGCTGCTGGGACAAGATAGAATTCGTAAATTTGCCTGAACCTGCACTTTAAATGGTAAAGAAATCACTGAGCGACTTGAGTCACCCTAGAGAAACCTACAGAAATAGGGCTCAAGGTAGAAATTAAGTCGAATTTAGGAAAACAGAGAAAAGGAAGTTTGGCTTTTTTTTTTTTTGCACACCAGAATTTGTGACTTGAGGACGTTACATGAGCTAAATCTACTTTCAAAGGTCAGTTGGGGACTATATGTGATTTCATGGACATCCAGAGTCCCCGTTGTTTTCCGTCTCTTTTCTGATGCCCTCAATTTTTTTTTTTTTTTTTTTAGTATAATATGTGTTTCATTCTACTAACAGGGTCTTGAGTTCACTCTAGACCAGAATACTGGCGTGAGTAGCCTTTCCCTTCTCCAGGAGATCTCCCCAACCCAGAGATCGAACCCAGGTCTCCCACATGGCAGGCAGATTCTTCAGCAGCTGAGCCACAAGGGAAGCCCTGAGTTCACTGGATAACAGGAATTTCTATTAATATTTGATTAATTTGTCAATCAATCAGAAAGGCCCAGTGATTGATTATCTGTGTCTCTCCTATGTGAACCTGTAAAAGAGGATTATATATCAATTCTTGGAGATCTGGGGTCCCCAGTAATGAAAGAGTTGCAGGAAGAAGAGGCAAATGTACCCTCTAAAGGGCAACTGTCTCTTGAGCTGGTGTTGTTGCAAATGGCTCTTCTTTCATGATTTATGAAGATGTGTACTTTTAACAAACTAATTTCTAGGGACATGTATGTGAGAAAAATTACTCTATCTTCATTCTAGGTGCTGAAAAGCGCTTTAGGATCCTTATATAATTTGACTTGACATTTTTCTCTTTGTAAATTTTATTTGAGAAAACTTAAAGTCCCTCTTTAGGAGGTGTTCTTTTTCTTTGCTTTTTAATAATTTATAACTGAAATCCTGATGTCTTGCAGATGGAGTGCTGCGGCTATGGTAAATGACACTAAATCATGTCTAGGAATGACTAGGCAGGTGAAAATAGGACTCCCACCTTGACATCTCAGTGTTTCCTCCAGGAAGCAGGCATGCCCAGAGAACTCTCAAGGAGGATGGACCAACTGTCTGTTGAATATGGAGCTACCTCAGGGGGTCCAGAGAAAGTATTCACTCTAAGGGAAAACAGTCCATTGGTGCTTTCAGAGCTTTGGCCCAGGTTTGGTCCCTGGTCAGCAAGCTAAGATTCTGCAAGCCACGTGGCTCAGCTTAAAAAAAAAAAGAATGGTCCAGATTCACAAGGTGGCTCTCCAGACTCACCTAGTCACAGGGTGAGGGACTATGACAATAGTGGATAAAATCTCAAAGAATCAACTCACTAAAATCTTTGTTCAGTTCAGTTCAGTTCAGTCACTCAGTTGTGTCTGACTCTTTGCGACCCCATGAATCGCAGCACGCCAGGCCTCCCTGTCCATCACCATCTCCCGGAGTTCTCTCAGACTAATGTCCATCAAGTCAGTGATGCGATCCAGCCACCTCATCCTCTGTCGTCCCCTTCTTCTCCTGCCCCCAATCCCTCCCACCATCAGAGTCTTTTCCAATGAGTCAACTCTTCACATGAGGTGGCCAAAGTACTGGAGTTTCAGCTTTAGCATCATTCCTTCCAAAGAAATCCCAAGGCTGATCTCCTTCAGAATGGACTGGTTGGATCTCCTTGCAGTCCAAGGGACTCTCAAGAGTCTTCTCCAACACCACAGTTCAAACGCATCAATTCTTCGGTGCTCAGCCTTCTTCACAGTCCAACTCTCACATCCATATATGACCACAGGAAAAACCATAGCCTTGACTAGATGGACCTTAGTCAGCAAAGTAATGTCTCTGCTTTTGAATATGCTCTCTAGGTTGGTCAGGACTTTTCTTCCAAGGAGTAAGCGTCTTTTAATTTCATGGCCGCAGTCACCATCTGCAGTGATTTTCACAGACATCAACAATTCAATGAAGAAATCCTTTGTGGCTTGAAAGTTAAAGTCGCTCAGAGGTGTGTGACTTTTTGTGAGCCCATGGACTGTAGCCTTCCAGGTCCTCTGTCCATGGAATTCTCCAGGCCAGAAGACTGGAGTGGATAGCTGATCCCTTCTCCAGGGGATCTTCCCAACCCAGGGACTGAACTCAGGCCTCGCACACTGCAGGCAGATTCTTAACCAGCTGAGCTACCAGGGAAGCCCACGTCGTGGCTTATGTAATGACAATTGGGTGAAAGGCACTTGTCCTTCCTGAAGGTAAACTGTTGGAACCCAGAGAAATTATGGGATAGACATGGTAGCCTGGGCAGCAAGCTGAGGCAGTCTGTGCTTGGAGAAGAGAAGCTGTAGAAGGTATCTTGCTTCCATTGTTCCCCTTTGGTTGCGATAGAAGATGGCAGAAACAGTAGTCATCACTCTGGGAGCTGGAGGGCAGAGGAAAACCAGCAATGAGCCCAGGGAAGGATATGTGGTGAATTAAACGGCTCTTTCTTGAGCTCAAGTGAGCCAGTCCTTTGCTTCTCTGTCTCCTCTAAGAGGAATGTGAAAAGGCAGAGTTGGGGATTGGGGAGTGGGGACAAAGTCAAGGAAAGTTTACTTCAGATCTGGGCAGTGCACCCAAGTAAAATTTTGAGTTACACCCTGTTTGAGATCCCTTTCATCTGGGGAGTCATCTGAGGTGATCCTGGGCTTTCCTGGTGGCTCAGCGGTAAGGAATCTACCTGCAGTGCAGGAGAATCAGGAGTCATGGATTCAGTCCCTGAGTCGAGGAGATCCCCTGGAGGAGGAAATGGCAAGCCACTCCAGTATTCTTGCCAGAAGAGCCAGGAGGGCTACAGCCCATGGAGTTTGAAAAGAGTTGGACATGACTGAGCAATTCAACACTGAGGTGGTCCTGGCACTTTCATCAACTTCATCACCTTAAAGGGTTCTTTTAAGGTACAGGTCTACCATGGAGAGACCTAGCTGCTTAATTCTGATTGTCTTCCAGGTAATGGGTATTCAATGTAAAGGCAAGTTCACCCAGTGAAATAAAAACAACACAGGGCAATCAAGAGGCTTTAGTGAGCCTGTCTTGGATTCATTTTCTTCATCTGTAAAAACAAGGTACTTCTTAACATGGAGTGTGCAATAGAATCATCTGAGGAACTTAAAATGAAAACAACAACTATCTGAGCCTCGTAAATACATATCGAGTTAGATAAAATGCATGTGCATGTTAAAAGAACTCCAGAGGTGTGTCCACCCATTGATTAAGGATGACCAAACCTGATATTTTTGCAGGTTCCCACCCAATTACAAAATGTTATTTGTCTTCACATATTTGTATATATTGCTTGTGAGAGATTAACTAGCACAATATTTATTAAAAGCCTTATGAATTCACCTGCCTTCTAACTTAACAAGTCCCTTTATATAAATTTATCCCTCAGAAATTAGGTCATGCATACAAACATATATATTCAAAAATAATCATTCTTGATTATAGAATCAAACTGTTGAAACAAAGAAGCAATTAACAACAAGATCTTAATTATGAGATAAATTATGGTATATCCCTAAAACAAATTAATGTATAGTCATGGGAAATTAAATTTTAAGGGAACAATTAGTGATGTGGAAAATGCTTATGATATGAAATGAAGAAAAGCAAATTCTAAAGTACATGTGAGTATAATCATATGTGATTATTACCATGTGTGAGAAATATGCTGAGGGAAAGAAGCTAGACACAAAGGAGTACATACTGTGATTCCATTTATACAAAAGTCTGGAAACAGCACGTCTAGTTGATAGTGACATAAAGCAGTATCTGCCTGCAGCAGGGAACAGGGATGGAGGTGGACTGCAGTGGGGGGCTCAAAGCACCTTGCTGAAGTGACTGGGATGCTTTCATCTTGGCTGTGATGGTTACACAAGTGAATGCATTTGAACGCTGGGAACTGGTACATTTTATTGTATGAAAATACTACTTTATTCAAAACTACAGAGTGAAACTTTGCATAGTATTTTCCATAAAATGTGTTTTCTAAGTAGCTAAAATGTTAACTTTTAAAACAAGTAAACTTCCAAAACAAAACCATGAAAACTTTCTCATTCTGTGCCTTAAAAACAAATTAGAAGTATATAAGTATATAGATATGATAGTTATTATATTCGGGTGCTGGAATCAAAGGGAATAAACTTCCAAAACAAAACCATGAAACTTTCTCATTCTGTGCCTTAAAAACAAATTAGAAGTATATAAGTATATAGATATGATAGGTATTATATTCAGGTGCTGGAATCAAAGGGAATTTTTTTCTTTATACTCCTACTTCTTCAAAATTTCTATAATGAACATTTTTATATTAAGAAAAGGATCATTTTAAAATTGATGTTTAAAAGACATTTAGCTGAACACCCAAAACAGAGGAAGAATGGGTGAACTAAGAGTTTAGAAAAACCTAGTTATTCTTGTCTTAAGAAAACCTGACCTTAAAAAACCAACAGCGATAACAACAATGTGGGTGTAAAGCAGCCCGGTGGGAACGTGCACTTGAGTAGTGAGGGCACAAGCGCATAAACACAGCGTGCAGCCTGGGTGGCGTCTGCTTCCGTTCCCTGAGCCGGGCAGTGCCGCGGCGGCTGCAGCAGGAACTCGGGCCTATTTTTACTCAGGAACTGAGCCCCTGCTGCCTTCCTGAGCTCAGCCTGGTGCCGCACTGCTGGCAGCACGCCTGCTCTCTGGCGTCCCCAGCCCTCTGATCGCTGGCCTGCACATCCCCTCATCACAGGCCCTTACAGCACCGCAGGTCGTAAAAAGGCAAAGCACAAGCCAAGGATGAAGGAAATGACACGGGCAGTTGCTCTCAAACAAATAAGCAGAGGGGGAAAATACGGCTGGGAACCTAAGCAAGGATGCAGCAGAGGAAGTAAACAAGCAAACAAAGCTCAAGGCTGAGATTGCCCAAAACAAAAGCCCTGCCATTTCTAGGGGAAAATAGAGACCTTCCTTACTAGCAGTGATTTGACCCATTGATTGTGAAGTCCTGATTAGCTTTCTGGGTCTGTTAGTGCCAGACGAACCAGGTGGCTTAGATCCAGACAGATCTCGGCCACTTAACAGGGTAAACTTGGAATACAAATCTAGACCTCCCAGCTGTGCTCTTGAGGGCAAGGCACCGTTCTCAGTAGAACACAGTGAAAGGTGCCCCCGGAGCGATGCAGTCAGTAATCACTTGCCAACCCTCATCTGTAAAATGGAATCCATTGTTCTTGCTTCAGATTCTGTGGTATAGCTTAATGACATGATTATATACTTCAATTTCTCTGGGGCTCTGGTCCAAATGAGATTATAATAATTGTTATATTGCCTCTTTTTCAGCTTCTGTGTGAGGGCTGCTTACATTTAAATTCTTAGAGATTTTTCTGCAGACTTAACCATTTAGAGCTGTATTTACTGATCTCTCTTTTCCTGGAATATAGATATGATTCCGCCAGACAAGACTAGAAATAGCTTCAGATCGGAGACAACCATTTTGTGTTTTAATTACTGCCCCCTTCAGTTCTGATGGAGAAGGAATGGCAACCCACTCCAGTATTCTTGCCTGGAAAATTCCATGGACAGAGGAGCCTGGCAGGCTCCATGGGCTTACAAAGAGTCAGACATGACTGAGTGACTAACACTTTCTTCAGTTTTGATACTTGGTTACCAGATCAAAATGCTTGTGTCAGACTTCATCTTCCCTAGAATGAGTTCCTGACTGAGAGAATCCTCAGTCCTTCGTGTAATTGGACTTCCACTGAGCATTAACCTTGGTTGTAGATGCAAAGTCACAGTGGCTGCCTATGTCAGGCTCTGTGGGAAAGAAACCTGTGGATCTCGTTGTCCACCTGGAAACATGGCTCACGTGAATGGAAGACCAGGAAAAATGCCCTTCTCTGAGAACTGTTCAAAGTCTCTTCTCAGATGTCTGAACTTACTAGGATCCAGAGAGATTGTGAGGATTGAGGGAACAAAAGGAAAGGTCACATTTTGATTTTCCTTTTTAGTACCAGTTAATAGTCATGTAGAGGCTCTAGGATTTATTCCTAGCATATTTCAACTATCCACCCAGCATTAACCTCCTATTTATTAAACACTGATATTATGAGACAATTAGTTTAGCTTATTATTAAATCATAGCTAATAGACTGGTATTCATTGGAAGGACTGATGCTGAAGCTCCAATACTTTGGCCACCTATGTGAAGAGCTGGCTCACTGGAAAAGAACCTGATGCTGGGAAAGACTGAATGCAAAAGAAGGGTGGTGGCAGAGGATGGGATGCTTAGATAGCATCACTAGCTCAAGGGACATGAATCTGAGCAAACTCTGGGAGACAGTGAAGGGAAGGGAAGCATGGTGTGTTGCAGTCCACGAGGTCACAAAGAGTCAGACACAATTTAGTCACTGAACAACAACAACAGCAAACAATAGCCTAGAAAGGAGGCATGCATTTGAACCTCTCGGAAGGAACAATCAGTGGAAATCTAACATTTTCTTGATCTGCAAATAACTTCCAGAATAATACCATATTTCACATAATCACCTAGAGTTCAAACTTCTGAGATATTCTGTTGCATCCAGTCCCTGTGAAGAATGTGCCAGAGAAGTCCCTCCACCCAGGGCCCAGAACCCCCAGAGAGCAGGGCAGGATGACTCACAGTTGTCCCTGGGCCCACCTCAGAGTCTGGCCCAAAGGCAGCGCTCAGTCAACGTTAGTACTCAACCTTCAGCACTTCTTTCAGTGAGTGTGTAGGGCAGGCAGAGGAATATCACACAGCAAAGGCCCCCATCTTCTTGGAGAAGCCTGTTAAAAGGGAAGTTTGTAATACTTTCCAAAGGGCAAGGAGTTGTAAAATCTTTAAAAGTTAGGAGATGCAGAAATCTGAACTATTTCTGACTATTACTTGAGGCAAAATAAATAACTATTGTCAAGCAATGCCAAAGAAGGAGAAAATGCCAGAAATGGGGAAAAAAATCAAATTCAATGGCAAGGAGCAGAAGGATTCAAAGAAATGAAACAAATTACTACTGCAATTTAAAAAAGGTTAGAATTTACAAACATAAATGAGAAGATTGACTCAGTACAAGTTTACCAAAAGCATGTGGAATCCTAGTGGTTGGGATGTCAGTAAGTAACAAGCTGAGGCTGTTTTGTTTTGTTCTTTTAATGTAACATGATATTCAATTATTACAGAATCAGAGATCCCAGAATAAACGCTTCCATATGGAATGTATAGTTGGAATATATAAATAGGTAATTGGAAATAATTATGCATTTGTTAAAAACTCTCATCTTATTTGTAATTGAACATCTAAGTGAGATGAGAAAAAGCTGGTCAGTATAGGAAAACAAAGATACAGATTTAGAATAGCAAACCTAAGAGTAAGACTGATGGAGAGTTCCTATTGTTTTAACTCAGGAAAGCAAGGGCTGAGAGATGATTTAATATGTGTCTCCAGTCTATAAAGGGTCATTATCTGGTGGTTTATGACCATCTGTTCTTTACCTCCCCTAAGGATGAAAAAGAGGAAATGAGCTTAAACTACAGGAAAATAAATTTAGGCTAGACCAAAGGGACTTCCAGACTAAGGTCTGTGCAACATTGCAAGCCTGAGTGGTTGTGGCATTTCCTCCCCTAACCTCGTCTGGGAACAGACAGGAGGCATTTACCCATCTGGGATGAATTCTACATAGCCCAGAGGGGATAAATCCGTGAATATTTTCAGACTGTAAATATTATTGGATGTCACTTTGATGTAACTTATTCTCTTCTGCCTTAAAGCTTTGGTCTGGATAGAAGTCCTTCTTACATCTTAAGTAAAGGGTTTATCTGTTGATCTCAGTGACGCATGAACTTTCCACTGACTCACCACTAATATGTGGGCTTGTCCATTCACATCCTTCTGTTCTGTTACCCAGACTCTTCCTACAATAAAACCTGAAGCATCCTCTTGCTTGGCACCTCCCCATATCTGCAGGCCTTGTAAAATCCCCAAGTTTTGGCAGGTTGTGCCAGGCTGGTGTTCACTCACTCCTGCCCTAGCTGCGCAGAGCCACAGTCTTCAAGCCTGACCTGGCTCCTCCCCACCCTGCTTCTGTTCACATGAACCCACTTCTCTCCAGGATGCTGTTACCTTCCTTGTCTGGGTGGACAACTAGAAAAATTGCAATTCTCTACTCAAATGTTTCAGCATTTCAAAAGGTCTTCTGTCCTTGCTACCAAAACCTACATTCTCCTCCCCCAAATTACAGTCCTTTCAGCACTTAGAGGCCCAGGGAGAATTTAACATGTATTATGGTGAGCTTCAGTACGCATTTCCATCAAGCTATAGAAGTAGACGTAAGAGCAAAAATAAAGATAATTTTGATCCCCTATGCCCTATCGACCAATAAATGTTCATTAAATAGCAAAAAGGAAGAATAAGTGAATGATAGTTAAACAACTGTGAAGCTGTTCTCTAACATTAAGGATAGAAATTATTACCGGTGGTGAAAACTAAAACTGTAGTAGTGCAATAGAAAAAAACTTGAGGATTGCTTTCATTTTATTCTTATTTAATATAAATTTATTTATTTTAATTGGAGGCTAATCATTTTACAATATTATATTGGTTTTGCCATACATCAACATGAATCTGCCACGGGCGTACATGTGTTCATTTTATTCCCAAGTCAAGCATTGATTTACATTTGATACCCTACTTGGGTTAGTGCTGTTAACAAAATAAGTATTTGCTGATGATACAAGTTAGTACTTGCATTTGTAATGTTTTCCTGTCCTTTGCTGATATTACTGATATCTGAGCTTTAGCCAACTTATAAATAAATATATATATATATAAACACACATATATATAAATGAGCTTCTGTCGTGGCTCAGACAGTAAAAGCGTTTGCTTGCAATGCAGGAGACCTGGGTTCAATCCCTGGGTCAGGAAGATCACCTGGAGAAGAAAATGGCAACCCACTCCAGTATTCTAGCCTGGAAAATTCCATAGATGGAGGAGCCTCATAGGCTACAGTCTATGGGGTCGCAAAGAGTCAGACACAATTGAGTGACTTCACCTTCACTTTCAAGCATAAAAATCTTTCATGGAAACTAAAATATGTTTTTGTTAAGCAGCACTTTTTGAAGCAATGTTTGAAAGCTGGGTAAGGGAAAAGTAATTTCATAAAATAAAATTAACAACAAAAATATTCAATTTTACTTTCATTTAAATTCATGTTATTAATACTCCAGTTAAATAAGTAATACTCTCCACTTCACTGAATTCTTAGACCTGGATATTTGGAAAATTTGATGATAACTTAAAGATTCTGTCCTCAGAAAGCTTACAGTCCAGGACAGGAAAGAGACCTGCACAATGACAGTAATATGAGGGAAGGTACGGTTAGAGAAAAACTCACATGGCATGACAGGGACCAAATGGGGGGCAGAGGAGGGCTTTTTGAGAATGTGGCATTTGAAACAGGTGTCTAAGAATGAAGAGGATTTCAATAGGAGGTGGGTTTGGTAGGTTAATCTACAAAGAGAGCAGGAGCCAGCAGGATAATCAGGGTGTCTTCAGAAAAGTCCCAGCAAGGCTGGGATACACATAGCTCAGTCTGAAGGAAAGATAAACCAGCATACTGATGATGAAGATGAGGATTTGGGGCTTAACTCAGCAGCTGATGGAGAGATGCTGAAGCTATTGATTAGGGGAGTGATCAACAGCATGTAGATGTCTGAAATAGGAGGAAAAAAGTAGAGGAGACTGATGACCACAATCTCTTTGAGAAACAATAAGACCTGGACGATAGCAGGTAACATTGGAATGACAAAGGGAAAAGCAACCAAGATATTTTGTAGAGAAAGAATAAGATCTGCAGAATTAGCCCATTACTAGATGAAATGTGAGAAAGAACTCCCAGAGAGAGTCCAAGAAGGATCTGAGCGTCCCATCTGGGTCCCAGGGAGAAAGATACCACGAATTAACACAATATGGAAACCACAGGGGAAGGGATATTAACTGAGTTTAGGTACATGGGTCAAATGCAGATGGAACTACTCAGCACACACTGCTGAAGCTGGGCCTCTCCTAGGCAGCTTAGGGTAGAAACCCGAGAGTCATCTTCATGGAAACAATGCCTGCGATTCTGGATTTTCCTCTTTGGAGGTCCCCACACTTTGCAGGAGGCACAATTTACTTCATTTCTCTTTTACTGACATCCAGGAACTAGATCATCAGCATTTTCAGCTCTAAGACATGCTAAAAGCAAACAATAAAATACACTTATGAAGCCTTTAAAATATATGAAATCTGTAAATGTACAGTGTAAATTGATATTTATAGCTCTGTTCTAGATCATAGGCAAGTAGGAAATAGGAGATTCGAATGGTAATTAAAAAGAGATTAAATTATTCACAGTGGTGTGTGTGTGTGTGTGTAAGAGAGAGACAGAGAGAGAATGAGGGAATGTGAATTTATTTTTCAGTACTCAGTGTGAAAATGCATCAATTTTCCTTTATTCTGAGGGTTGGAAAAAGTTCATGTTTTGAGAAGGTTACTTTTATATGCTATAGTCTTTGTAATCTGACACCTACAAGACAGTGTTCAGATGTATGCAATTAAATTGCACTTTTTGAGAAGCTGTTTCTTTGCTTTCTTCTGATAGTTCTTCAGCTTGACATAAGGCTTAATACCCAGGTGAGAAACGATAAAGTACATTTTACAAGCGTAAAGACACTCAAGAAAAAAGACTTTTCCTCCTATTATTTGTTCTCTGTTCTGTGTGGTTTTATTTTTTTCAATTCTGAAAGTCTCAGGGTCAACTTTCTTTCATAAACCAAAGTGGAGTCATGGCTACATTGAGAGTTAGTCAGATGTCTGACCATGCTCTTTTTCACTACAGTTATATAAAACATGTATATCATTTATTTTCTTTTACTACAGGTAAGATGTTACTTTTCTTACATGTAAAAATCAGCTTCCTCTTCATTTAATTTAATCCTCCTGTTAATGATTATAACTAAAAAATACTTCTTTTCTACATACAACATATGAAAAATCTCTTGGCTATGAACCTGTCTGACAAGCTCATTAAAAGATACTTACATTGTAGTGGGGATGCCCAGCTGGCCTTCTTAATAAGCTCTTCTATTTGTGAGTATGTCCCTTTAATAAGTTAAACAAGTACTTCATGAATAAATGAAATTAACTTAAGAATTCCTGGTGTGAACAGAGTTGCTGGCCTTTTAAGGATTTCTGGCATTGCTGTAAAAGCCACAAAGACTGTGAACTTTCCCATACGTATTTGATGATGAAAACGATGGCAATGATGATTGGCCTGGAAAGATCATTTTAAAATGTGTTTGATAAGGATCCATCAGCGACATTGAATGACCCAGAATGAGTTCCCAGTTCTCACATGATTTAAAAACACTGTTCTAGCACCATCATCTGGACAACCTCAGGCTTTCCAAAAATAAACACCCCTGCACTCATTTTCTTTAAAAACACAGACTGTACTTTGGTTTCACAAATTTTTTTTAAGGTTTAACTATCATATCATTATTATTTAGCGTTCTTTCAAAATATCTGACAATTTTCTCAGAGTATGATACCAAAAACGAAACATCAATAAAAATGAGGTCAAGAATTTCTAAATGAGATGAGCAATTGTTTCACATTTTCCCTCAATTTTTAGCAAAGTTATCATAATGTTGTAGTGCAAAATTGTATCTCACAATGGCTGATGTGGCCTTTGAAGTTTAAGGCAATAAATAGTTGTGGAGGAACTGCAGTAGAGAAGCATCTCAAAATAAACTGAATCTGTTTTGTGTATAGATTCGTTTGTATTTTTTTTAATTTCCACATATAAGTGACAATTGCAGTATCTGTCTTTGTCTGATTTATTCCACTAAGTATAGTAATTCCTAGGTCCATGCATGTTGCTGCAAATGACAGAATTGTGTATGGGTGTATGGTGGTAGATTTGTTGCTAGGTCATGTTCAATTCTTGTGACCCCTTGGCTCCTCTGTCCATGGCATTCTCTAGGCAAGAATACTGGGGTGGGTTGCCATTTTCTCTTCTCTTGAGTCTCCTGCATTGGCAGATGGGTTCTTTGCCATTAGTGCCACCTGGGAAGCCCATAAGTGATACAATTTCATATATATTTTTACACTGTTTATCTTATTTCCCCCAGCATAATGCCCTCGTTTCATCACTGCTGTCATAAAAGGCAGGATTTCCTTCCTTTTTTAAGGCTTCATAGTATGCCTATGTATGTGTGTCTCTGTAATCTACACATGTCTATATCTATGCATGTGAATGCCTAATAAGTTGCTTTAGTTATGTCCAACTCTGTGTGACCCTTTGGACTGTAGCCGGCCAGGCTCCTCTGTCCATGGAATTTTCCAGGCAAGGAAACAGGAGTGGGTTGTCATGCCCTCCTCCAGGGTATCTTCCTGAACCAAGGCTCGAGCTTGAGTTTCCTGCATTGTAGGTGGATTCTTTAGCATCTAAGCTACCAGGGAGGTTGTGTGTGTGTGTGTGTGTGTGTGTATCTTCCATATCCATTCATTTGTCAATGGACAATTGGTTAGCAACCATGTCTTGGTTACATAGAAAACAAATTATGGTCACCAAAGAGGAGATGGAAGGGAGGAGAGACAAAACTATCAGTGTGGTATTAACAGATATGAACTACTATATATTATATAAAATAGATAAGAAACAAGGATATACTATATGGCACAGAGCATTATACCCATTATCTCATAATAAGTTATAATGGAGTATAATCTGCAGAAACACTATGCTATACACCTGAAACTGACATAATATTGTAAATCAACTATATTTCATTGTAAAAAAAATAATAAAATAAATGGTAAGTCAGATATGGCAGAGGATTGTGGAGCAGGGAACTCTCTATCTAATCACTCTGCTAAACAGAAGGTATGCCAATATATCCATATGTTAACATGAAGATCAACACTTTTAAAAAAATTAAACTTTTTATTTTGAAATCATTGGAGACTCACATGTAGTTGTAAGAAATAATACAAAAAGATCTCAGGAATCCTTTACCTGGTTTCCACAGTGGTGACATCTTGCACAGCTATAGAACAGTAACACAGCTAGGATGTTGACATTGATACTGTCAAGATATGATACATTTACACCACCACACGGATTCCTCATGTAAGCTTTTGACACTGGCTTTTTAGAAAAGATCAACATTTTAATTTATTTAATCTTGATGTACATTTTTAAAGAAATTCTATTCAGTTTTTCCTTAAAAACTGGCATCAAATACAATCATGGCATCAAATACAATTTATACTTATATTATTAACATTCTGCATAATTTTTTACTAGTTTATGCAAGGATAAAACCCACATAGAATGAAGCCTTCTGGATTATGTTAAACAACATTATACTTCACCTTCATCAGAGTACAGGCACCAGAAGGGGAAGAAGGTATGGGAGGATGGAGGGGAAGGGCAGGAACAGGCAGCAGTTATGTTACTATATAAACAAAAATTTCTAAACCAGATTATGCCATCAATCAAAATGGTCAAACCAATTTAGATTTCTCAAAATCCCCAATGGGGAGAGTTATCCTACCACACTCTCTGTAAAAATCTTTTGGGCTTATGTGAAATAGATCTCCAGTCCAGGTTCAATGCATGAGACAGGGTGCTCAGGGCTGGTGCACTGGGATGACCCAGAGGGATGGGATGGGGAGGCAGGTGGGAGGGGGGTTCAGGATGGGGAACACGTGTACACCCATGGCAGATTCATGTCAGTGTATGGCAAAAACCACTACAATATTGTCAAGTAATTAGCCTCCAATTAAAATAAATAAATTAATTTTAGAATAAAAATAAATAAATAAAAAACCTTTTGGGCTTTTCTGTGTGCCAGGTGCACCTCAGGCCATAGTTGAAGGGTGATGGGACCGAGATCTTCATCATTATGTGCAATAGACCCAAGTACAGACAGAAGGTGAGGACAGACGTTGTGGAAAACAGCTGCACTCCTTATCTGCAGTATATTCTCCAGGAATTTCAAGACAGCCATTCAGAAGCAATTAGTTAAAAACCTGGGATTGTTAGAAGGGTTCTGTATGTTCTTCCCCAAGTCTATTACCCACAGAGGATTTCAACCTCTGGAAGCTATGAAGGGAACAGAAAGCTCCAGTTTCAAAAACATTCTTTACTCTCTTCAACCCAACCAAGTATATTGGCAAGGAAGAAAGCAACCTGCTGCTATAGACATCCCACAGAGATGACATCTCCACGTTTTGGAGGACAGCTTGGACTTATCAGATTATTCATGGAAATGAAGAAATAAATGTCTTACGTTTTTCTGTCCTTCTTTCCATTGAAAATCCTATGGATGAAACTAAATTAGATAAAAGGGGAAAGGTTTGCACTTATCCCTGTTCCCTGGGGTGCTGCTCTCTGCTCACCTCTGCGCATGCCTCCACAACTAAATCCTCCTCTTCTCCTGCCTGGGTTATCAAGGTCACTCACGCTCTGGTTCTCTTCTAATTCGGAAAATCCTCCAGACTCTCGACCGAAAACACCCTTGCTCCTGGGGTTGGTCCCGTGGGTATGAGCTCTGCCACCCCTAGCCGCCGCTCAGTTGGCTATACTGACTTGGAGTCTGGCTACGGGATCCCATTCGGGGCTGCCCGGGAGCTGCTTTGTCAACCATAGAAGCTACAGCGCTGTCCATCGCTGCTCCTCTGCCCCCGGGTGTTCTGCTGGAACCGCTCTGATCCTAACGAGTCAGCTGTGCAGGACTAGCTGGTGGGAGGAGAGGATGGTGGGGATGGGACTGGCATCATGAGATAGCTCCCAGGTACCTGGGGAAGGCTGGGCTGTTTGTAACCCTTCGTGCTAGATTGAGGTTGATTTGTCTCAGGGGGTTTGTTACCATCCTACTGTCCTGCAGGCCCCTTGGTTGCCAGCTGTTGCCCATAGGCTGGGTGAGCAGACTGAGTGCCATGTGCAGAATGAGCTGCCTAAGAGGCCCAGGGGGCAGCTAGTAACTGTAGCCGTGGTGGCATCACAAGTCCCGGTGCGTGCCCCTGGACGGGCGGACAACACGCCTGCGGGGATGGACTGACAAGGCACCTGCGCGCCCAGGGAGAGTCTGTCCATAAGAAGTCGCATAGGTGGTCTGCACGTAGGGCGCAGTGGTCTGATCCTGAATATGGGTGACATCAGGGGGCTGTTCAAAGGGCACGTAGCTTCATTGCCCATATGCCCGGGTGGTCTGGGCACATCCTTGAGCGGGGTGGCTGGTGGAAGCTCTGTAGTCCTGCTGGGCTGTGGCTGGGTTGCGGCTACTGTAATGCAGGACTCTGTCTCCCCTTCCTTCTCTCCTCAGCGTCCCTCTTCCTCTCTCACTTCCTCCTGGTGCTGCTGGCACAAGCGTGAAACCCGCAATCCTGGGCACTGCTACTGCGCCAGCCTGCAGGGGTGGAGGAAGGAGGGGTGAGCCACAGCGTTCTCTGATGTTCTCCGGAGATCTGTCCAGGTTGCTGTGTGTGCTGTTGGTGAGTAGCATTCCACCACTTGTCCAGCGAATTTCCCATTTAAGGACAAATGTGTTGTTTCCAGTTGGGAACTACTTATTAGTAAAGCTGCTATAAAAATTATTTCACTGGTTCTTTTGTGTGAACACATCTCTATTTCTCTAGGATAAATGCCTGGAAGTTACAATACTGGGTCATATGGAAGCTGCACGTTTAGTTTTTAAAGAAATTCCAAACTATTTTCCAGAGTGTCTGTGCCAGTTACATTTACACCATCAATGTATGAGTGATCCAGGGTCTCTGAATTTCCCCCAGCATTTAGTGTTGACATGAGGTTTTTATTTAAGCCATCCTAGTGTATGTTAATATTAAGGCTTCCCAGGTGGCTCAGTGGTAAAGAATCTACCTGCCAAGCAGGAGATATGGGTTGGATCCCTGGGTTGGGAAGAGCCCCTGGAGAAGGAAATGGCAACCCACCTCAGGATTCAAAATCCTACGGACAGAGGAGCCTGGCAGAATGCAGTTTGTGGAGTCACAAAAATGTCCCTTGCAACTAAACAGTAGAAACAGTGTAAATTGATATTTTATTGTGATTTTGAATTGCATTTCTCTGATGACCAATGACATTGGACATTTTTCCATGTGCTTATTTGCTGTCTGTATATGCTCTGTGATGAAATGTCTTTATTACTTCTGTCCATTTCAAATTGGATTGTTTGGTTTTTTGCTCTTGAGTTTAGAATTTTCTTTATATATTCTAGATGAGAGTCCTTTATCAAATATGCAGCTTACAATATTTTATCTGTACCTGTCTTCTCATACTATCAACGAGGC
>SJYQ01002349.1:146023-208036 GCA_006410935.1 Redunca redunca | reverse complement strand
AGGCTCAATCCCTGGGTCAGGAAGATCTTCTGGAGGAGGAAATGGCAACCCACTACAGTATTCTTGCCTGCAGACTCCCATGGACAGAGTAACCTGGCGGGCTATGGTCCATGAGGCTGCAAAGTCAGACATGACTAAAAGGACTGAGCTCGCACGCACTAGGTGATGAATGCACATTCCATTTTCAGAACCATTATTCTAAAAAACAAAGAAAGCATTTTGATGCTGAATTAGAGACATTGTTTGGAAGTAGTTCATCCTCTTTTTTGTTCTCTTTGTATGTGGGAGGTGGAAAAGTAATATCCTCGGGAGCCTGAAGATAGCATCAGTGTAACCACAATGTGCACTGTGAAGAACAACTGGGGGGACAAGGAGGTGTTGGCACCATCCCTTTGGATTCCACATGCCATGGACAGGAAATTCTTTTAGAATGTACGTCAGACACAGATTTGTTTTCTGTTCCTGCACCATAGATGAGTGCATTGTCCTTTATATGAGAGGAAATGTTAGTAGGAAATGTTCAGGATCATGTTTGCATTACCTCACAGAGATCCTCAACAGCATATTGAAAAGTAGAGACATTACTTTGTCAACAAAGGTCTGTCTAGTCAAGGCTATGGTTTTTCCAATGGTCATGTATGGATGTGAGAGTTGTAATATAAAGAAAGCTGAGCACTGAAGAATTGATGGTTTTGAACTGTGATGTTGGAGAAGACTCTTGAGAGTCCCTTGGACTGCAAAGCGATCCAACCAGTCCATCCTAAAGGAGATCAGTCCTGGGTGTTCATTGGAAGGACTGATGTTGAAGGTGAAACTCCAATACTTTGGCTACCTGATGTGAAGATCTGACTCACTGGGAAAGACCCTGACACTGGGAAAGATTGAGGGCAGGAGGAGAAGGGGACGACAGATGATGAGATGGTTGAATGGCATCAGCAATGCAATGGACATGAATTTGAGTAAGCTCCGGGAGTTGGTGATGGACAGGGAGGCCTGGCGTGCTGCAGTCGATAGGGTCGCAAACAGTCAGACACAACTGAACAACTGAACTGAACTGAACTGAACAGAGATCCCACTCATTGTTCAGGCTTGTGAGCAAATCCATTAGGACACTCTCAGTTTGCCCCAGAGAGGATTGTACAAACTGATGCTTCATTTCTCAGGCTTCAGAGTGCTAATGTCTGAGTTTTCTCTGCTTGAGATTTGGGCTGGGATGTGTGTGTGATGACGGAATGAAGGTTAATTGTCTTAGACAATCCGAGGGCCCACTAATTTGCATAAGATGTGATATAGCCAAACTGTTTTTCCTATCTTTAATAATTTCCTTATTTGCCTGGGTTGGAATCCTTCTACATAGCTTTGTGCATGTATGTTAGTAGTATTCTTTCTCATTTTCCTGTAAGGGAAAAATTACTCTCACAGTCTTTTTAACTGTAATTACTCAAGGCTGCCATGAAAAGAATTTAGTCAACTGCAACAGAATCTTTGAATACAAATAAATACAGGAGCTTATTGAATAGCATTCAGAACATAGATCAGTTTCCACTTAAGAGTAAAAATAATAATTTGTGTAGAGTGTAAGTTCAAAATTCACTTGATGAGAGATTTACTTCCATGTATGCATGGGCAGAAGTACATTATATAAACTGAATTCGTGAAATTTAAAAATGAGGATAATGATCTACTATGACAAATATAAAGATAAAACACTAAAAACAGAAAAAAAAGATGTATTTCCTTAAATTTTTTTCTTTGTCCATTGTGTTTAGATAATGTCTGGAATGTTGTCTTTACAACATTAAATGCTAACCTTCACAGATGATGTCATTTTTTTTACTGACTTTGATTCAGGTCCTACATACAAATCATATGTATGTAAGTTCTTAACACACTGTAGAGTAGAGTCTCACAACAGGATATTTTTCCAGCATTCTGAACTATCCAGGACAGAAATAATCACTTGGAAAGGATGCAAATAGGGTATCTTAAGCAACCAAGCAAGATGTCTCAAGTTATCTGTTCTAGAACAGTGGTTCTCACTGCTTTCAGCTTAATTCAAACAATAGTTGCAGGCCTCCTAGAATAGTTTGTTACTTATTAAACATTTGGCACCCAAAGAAATCCTTACTAAGGAACTTGGAAGTGTTCTAGAAATTTAATTTACTTTATCCTCACAAATGTCCTATGAGGTTGATACTTACTATTATAAACTCATTTTACATAAGAGGACATTGAGACTTAGAGAAATTAGGCAACTTAACCAAGGCCACCCAGCTGGAAAGTAAGAGCTGGAATTGAACCCAGGAAATCTGGCCCCAGAGTTTGTGTGTTTAACCACACTGCTATACTATGCTTCCTTCTGCTAATAAATAAAACAGACTATGAATTAATTAGTACATTTAAATTAACTGTTATTAATATTCTTAAATACAGATATGTATTAGTTGGTGCAAATGTAATTGCAGTTTGGGACCATGAAGTTTAACTCATTATAATTAGTCTCCAATATATCTTTATTAATCAAATAGGAACCATTACAATCATCACATTTTTGCCAACAAGAATAAGTTTACTTATTCCTGTAGCATAGAAATCTGTGCTTCTGAATTTTATGAACACTTGGAAAGCATTTTCTGACTTGCTGGTTGTGGAAGCATTTTCCCTGCAAAAAATTGTTGAGATGCTTGAAGAACTGGTAGCCCATTGGCGAGATGTCAGGTGAATACAGCAGATGAAGCCAAACTTCATAGCCCTATTCGTCAAATTTTGAAGCATTGTGTGACTTGGGGTCGATGTCACTATGGAGAAGAATTGGGCCCTGTCTGTTGACCAATGCTGGTTGCAGGCTTTGCAGTTTTCGGTGCATCTCAACAATTTGCTGAGCATACTTCTCAGATGTAATAGTTTTGCTGATTCAGAAAACTGTAATGGATCGATCAGACCAACAGCAGACCACCAAACAGTGAGCATGACTTCTTTTGGGGACAATTTTGGCCCTGGGAAGTGCTTTGAAGCTTCCTGTTGGTCCAACAATTGAGCTGGTTGTCACCAGTTGTCATATCAGTTCAGTTCAGTTCAGTCGCTCAGTCATGTCCAACTCCTTGCGACCCCATGAACTTTAGCATGCCTGGTTTCCCTGTCCATCATCAAATCCCAGAGTTTACTCAAACTCACGTCCATCAAGTAGATGATTGTCATATAAAATCCACTTTTTGTCGTGCATCATAATCCAATCAAGAAATGGTCCATTGTTGTTGCAGAGAATAAGAGAAAATGACACTTCAAAATGACATTTTTTTAAAATATTCGGTCAGCTCATGAAGCATCCACTTATCAAGCTTTTTCAGCTTTCCGATTTGTTTCAAAAACCTAATGACCATAGGATTTTCAATCTTGAGTTCCTCAACAACTTCTCCTGTGGTTCTAAGAGGGTTAGCTTCGGTGATCCTCTCCATTGGTCATTGACAACTTCCAGTGGCTGGCCATTGCTCTCCTCATCTTCAAGGCTCTCATTTCCTTTGAAAAACTTCTTGAACCACCACTGCACTGTACGTTTGTTAGCAGTTCCTGGGTCAAATGCATTGTTGGTTACAGCAAGTAATATCATTAGTAAAATGAGAAATGTGGATTAAAATGATATGTAATATAACCACATTAAGAATATACTCAAATATCTAGCAAAGTTCAACAATGCAAAATTGCAATTACTTTTGCACCAACCTAATAATATTTGTATTCTTTTGCATGTAGATTGTTAAGCAGAGAGGGCAGGAAGGCCTCAGATAAATTACCTGGTACAGCTTTTTTGACAGTAGAAAATACTTTTGGCCTAAACCATTTTGTGATCTAATCCCAGCCACAATGCTTGTCCTTAAATACGTCTCAGTAATTAATAATCTTAAAGGAAAAAGAAAGCAAGAACAAGTGACCATTATCAGGCAAGAGAAGTAATAATAACAAAGACAATAAATCAGTTGTAAAGATTCCCAGTTCTGATACAATGGAAAAGATTAGACTGAAGCTCATTATTGAGCTGTTTGGCAGCATCCAACCCCTCTTGAGTGCTCAATCACCACATCAACCTGAACCTAGGGAACAATGATGTTGACTTTTTCTGACCCTCCTGACCTTAACCAACTAAAGCTTGGACTCTGTCAACCTTTGCCCCAATTCTTTGCTGAATTCTCCTTTGCTCCCCTTATGAATATGCATGTAACCTTGGCTTAAAATGGGCTTCTCCCGTGGCTCAGATAGTAAAGACTCTGCCTACAATGCAGGAGATCTGGGTTCAGTCCCTAAGTTAGGAAGATCCCAGGGTTGGGAAGATCCCTGAGAGAAGGAAATGGCCACCCACACAAGTATTTTAGGGTTTCCCTTGTAGCTCAGCTGGTAAAGCATCTGCCTGCAATGTGGGAGACCTGGGTTCAATCCCTGGGTTGGGAAGATGCCCTGGAGTATTCTGGCCTTGAGAATTCCATGGATTATACAGTCCATGGGGTCACAAAGTGTTGGACACAACTGAGCGACTTCCGCTTGGCTTAAAATTTTCTCAATTTTGCTGTCCAAGGAGACACTGCTTTGGGAAAGACCTTCAGTGTTCTCCTCATTTGCTTCAAGTAATAATCCTTCCTTCTCTTGTTTTTGGCTTGGTCGTGTCCTTTGGCCACCAACAGGGGAACCCAGTTTTCCAGTAACAGTTTCACAGAACTAACTCTTCTGCTTCCCCCAACAATGTCAGGAATCCACTATGCTAAAGCTCAGAGATATAGCTTTCAGGAGAATTTCTTAAAACTAGTGCAGCAATTATGTATTTTATACTCATTAGACACAATTCTAATGAGCTCATTCTAATGGAGCTGGTTTTCAACTCTATACTACATTACTCCCATTTTAGTGGGTAAAAACCTTGGGTTTTGAAATCAGAATGCTTTATTTTAATTTCTGACACTGTCAACTTGAATACCTTACTCAGGTTAGTTAACTTATCTAAATCTGATTTCTCACATATGAAAGCTTCGTAGCATATATATCTCATGTGTGATGAGGATTAAATGAACAGTGTTTGTGAATCATATTGGTCCATGGTGGGCCTCCAATAATGGCAGCTGATAAGGGTCCTGCACATGGTAGCAACCGTAGTAGTAATGACAGGAGACTATGAACATCTTAAGGATGCTCATTAATAGCCTGGCAGCCTTACAGTCAATTGTTAAGGTCGATAATCATATATGTATTTTTTGAGCTTGGGAATACTCTTCAGAAATACATCTTCGGAAATATTCATAACAGTTTTTTAACAGCATTACTTTATAAAATGGTAAACAGGAGTTTTTAAAGAGGTTTTTGGATCAGTTTTTGATAAATCATGTAGAAAGCAGAATAAATTTCTCTCACTGCTCTTAGACACAGGGAAGAAGCAAATTTTTGTCACATTCCATAATTACCAGAGTGTTTCATCTATTGTCTGCCGTTTCTTCACATTATCCCCTCAGGTGGTATGCCAGACAATTCCTTTTGCAGTCTCCCAACGTGAATTTTTGAATTGTCAATCAAGGCCACATATAAAAGATACAGGATCATATCAGATCAGTCTGTAGGCTGAAAATGAAATAACTAGTAACATTCATTACCAATCAAAAATGTATTTGCACAAAAGATATACTTACAGGAATTATTCAAATATAAAATCTCAGTTGAGTTAAGAAAGGAATCACTGCTGATCGTACATCAATCACTTTTCAATGGTATAATTCCTTTAAAAATTCCCTCATCTTCATGATTATGTAAAAGATATGCTTTTCAGAAAGCAATCTTTATTAATGAGCCATAAATATAGTCTCCTCACTGCCTGCTGTACCATTTGGTAAAAGAATCCGGTGAACAAAGATTCAAATTCATGAATAGGCTCTTTAAAACCCTCATTGTATGTGTTTTGTGATTAAATTTTGATTATTTATGAGAGATGCGTCAGCACAACAGTGAGCTGCCTTTGTACCTTCCTTCTTTGTCCTTTCACCGATGTGACTATTTAAAGAGAAAGCTGCAGAAGCGAGCTTAACATGGAGAGCCAAACAGTCCTGTATGTTAGTACAACCTGATTTTATTTTAAAAATTGTTAAGTAGGAGGGTAGAAGGCAGAATTTTGCCCCTAAATCCAGGTGCTTATCACCATGAAGATGATTGTCTTCAATTCTGAGAGGGTATTGGCCTCATTTGGGGTCAAGAACTTTGTTGCCAGTGAGGAGGTAAAGCCTGGGGCAAGTGAGAAAGTGCATTCATCAGGTCTGAAAGAAGAAAAGTCTCTTTACTCTTGAATTCTTTGTTTGTACCATGGAAAACATAAAGCATCATCTTTACACACAAAACACAAGAATGCCTCTGAACATCCTGTCAGGACTAACTTTCTATTAGGCCAGTTGATGGCCTCCAAAGGTATCATGTTAAGAAAGTCAATGAAGCAGTAGGATCCTATTGGAAAGACTGTTGGGTTGAGTCAAATGACTTGAGTTTTAGTCACACTCATCACTTACTCACTGTTTGGTGTAGGCAGTCTCAGCGGTATGAAGGGTATGTCAGTAGCATGGGCATTATTGTGGTTCAGATAGATAGCATGCTCAGAAGAGATCATGGCACTGGTAACCAAGAAAGGCTGTAAGAAGAAAACAGAATTTGAGCTGAATCTGTAGGGTAGGGTAGGTGTAATTTAAATTCACAAATATGTGAGAATTTACATTCAGTGAGAATATTTGGAATTAAAGGCCNATAAGGGAAAGGTTTAGAGAAAGAGCTTAAAAAAAAAAATAATCAGCAAACAATTATACAGTTTTTAATTAGACTAATTATACAGTTTATAGTTATAGAGCAAATAATTAAATTTACTCCTTATCTCAATTATTCTTCCCTGTGTTCATTAGCTGTTGAGTAAAATTCATTATGTAAAGTAATGTTTTTGGCATCCCTGAACAAAATTAACATTAGTCTTTCAGGGCTCCAGTTACCAAATATGGCTTACTTATTGAAGGCCATTGAGAAGGCACTCTTTTTCTTTTTTAAAGTCATTGGTAAAAACTTGGCTCAAAATACTCCAAAGTTCTTTACCTGCTCAGCTTTGGTTCCACTTTCTCACATAAAAAGTAATAAAATCATAGAAGATCTCATCTCACAGAGGTCACTAAGAATGGAATTTCTTGGAATTACATAGGTTTAGGAGCAGAATAAAATGTATTATATAGAGTGAAGTGAAACAAATAGTTGAAGACTAAGGCTGTAGAGAGTAAGAGTTTGTTGAAGGCCCAATATTCTATAGCATTCACTGTATGGTAAAGCCTTGAAGTGGGAATTTAGAAAATGTTGGCTACCAGCAAATGTGATTGTTTGTCCATCAGTCTGTGTGCATATGGGCATATGTGTAAGTTTATTTGTTCTTGAATACATTGTGGTGTTTTCCAATAATCATAATAAACAGTCTTTTATTATTTCTTTTTGCAAAACCAATACAATATTGTAAGGTAATTAACCTCCAATTAAAATAAATAAATTTATATTACAAAAAAAGTAAACAGTCTTTTAAAATGTTCTTAGTCTGTTCCTACTGCTTTGTATATTTGCATCACTGGTTTAACCTTGAAGTCCCTTGACACCAGGAAGCTTGGACTAAATAGTCTGAAACCCAAATGGTTTCTCCAGCTAGTTTTGCAAACATTTAAGGAATAAGTAATAGCAATGTAAACAATTTCCACCATTTTGTAAAAGAAAATATATTATCCATTCATTGTATGAGGTTGCCATAACACCAAAAGGAGAAATACAAGAAAGAAAAATTATAGGCTATGAAAACAGATGCAAAAATACTAATTAAAATATTGACAACTTAGAGTCAGCATTATGTAAGAATATAATATCATAGTCAAGTTAAACTACTTCAAAAATGTGCTGTTGTCTTTAATATTCAAAAATCTATCAATTTGATATGTTACATAACTAAAGAAAAATTATATGACCATCTCAGCAAATACAAAAAGAAAACAGTTGAAAAAGTCCAATATTTCTTCATTATAAATGTCTTCAGTTCAGTTCAGTCACTCAGTCATGTCCGACTCATTGCCACCCCATGAACTGCAGCATGCCGGGCTTCCCTGTCCATCATCAACTCCCAAAGCTTGATCAAATTCATGTCCATTGAGTCAGTGATGCCATCCAACTATCTCATCCTCTATCATCCTCTTCTCCTCCCCGCTTCAATCTTTACCAGCATCAGGATCTTTTCCAAGGAACCAGTTTTTCACATCAGGTGGCCAAAGTATTTGAGTTTCAACTGCAGCATCAATCCTTCCAATGAACATTCTGGACTGATTTCCTTTAGGATGGACTGCTTGGATCTCCTTGCAGGCCAGGGGACTCTCAAGAGTCCTCCTACACCACAGTTCAAAAGCACCAATTCTCAGTGTTCAGCTTTCTTTATAGTCCAACTCTCACATCCATACATGACTAATGGAAAAAACATAGCTTTGACTAGACGTACCTTTGTTGGCAAAGTAATGTCTCTGTTTTCTAATATGCTGTCTAGGTTGACCATGGCTTTTCTTCCAAGGAGCAAGTGTCTTTTAATTTCATGCCTTCAGTCACAATCTGCAGTGATTTTCAAACCCAAGAAAATAAAGTCTCTCACTGTGTCCATTGTTTGCCCATATATTTGCTATGAAGTGATGGGACCAGATGCGATTATCTGAATTTTCTGAATGTTGAGTTTTAAGACAAATTTTTCACTCTCCTCTTTCATTTTATCAAGAGATTCTTTAGTTCTTCTTCACTTTCTGCCATAAGGGTGGTGTCATCTGAGTTTCTGAGGTTACTGATATTTCTCCTGGCAATCTTGATTCCAGCTTGGGCTTCATCCAGCCTGGCATTTTATATGATATACTCTGAATATAAGTTAAATCAGTAGGGTGACAATATACAGCCTTGATATACTCCTTTCCAGATTTGGAACCAGCCTGTTGTTCCATGCCCAGTTCTAACTGTTGTTTCTTGACCTGCATACAGATTTCTCAGGAGACAGGTAAGGTGGTCTGGTATTCCTACCTCTTTAGGAATTTTCCACAGTTGGTGTGATCCACGCAGTCAAAGGCTTTGGCACACTCAATAAAGTAAAAGTAGATGCTTTTCTGAAATTCTCTTGCTTTTTCTATGATCCGATAGATGTTGGCAATTTGATCTCTGGTTCTTCTGCCTTTTCTAAATCCAGCTTGAACATCTGGAATTCCGAGTTTCACATACTATTGAAGCCTGGCTTAGAAAACTTTGAGCATTACATTACTATCGTGTGAGATGAGCGCAGTTGTGCGATAGTTTGAGCATTCTTTGGCATTGCCTTTCTTTGGGATTGGAATTAAAACTGATCTTTTCCAGTTCTGTGGCCACTGCTGAGTTTTCCAAATTTGCTGGCATACTGAGTGCAGGAATTTCACAGCATCATCTTTTACGATTTGAAATAGCTCAACTGGAATTCCATCACATCCACTAGCTTTGTTCATAGTGATGCTTCCTAAGACCCACTTGACTCTGCATTCCAGGATGTCAGGCTCTAGGTGAGTGATCACACCATCATGGTTATCTGAGTCATGATGATCTTTTTTGTATAGTTCCTCTGTGTACTGTGGTCACCTCTTCTTACTATCTTCTGCTTCTGTTAGGTCCGTATCATTTCTGTCCTTTACTTGCCCTTCTTTGCATGAAATGGTCCCTTGGTAGCTTTAACTTTCTTGAAGATATTTCTAGTCTTTCTCATTCTATTGTTTTCATCTATTTCTTTGCATTGGTCACTGAGGAAGGCTTTCTTATCTCTCCTTGCTAATCTTTGGAACTCTTCATTCAAATGGATATATCTTTCTTTTTCTCCTTTGTCTTTCTCTTCTTTTCTGTTCTCAGCTACTTGTAAGGCCTGCTCAGGCAACCATTTTACCTTTTTGCATTTCTTTTTCTTGTAGGAGGTCTTGATTACTGCTTCCTGTACAATGTCACGAACCTCCATCCATCGTTCTTCAGGTACTCTATCATCAGATCTAATCTCCTGAATCTGTTTGTCACTTCCATTGTATAATTATAAGATATTTGATTTAGGTCATACCTGAATGGTCTGGTGGTTTTCCCTACTTTCTTCAATTTAAGCCTGAATTTTGCAGTAAATAGTTCATGATCTGTGCCACTGTCCACTCCTGATTTTTTTTGTTTTTGTTTTTGTTTTTTTGCTGACTCTATAGCACTTCACCATCTTTCACTGCAAAGAACATAATCAATCTGATTTCAGTGTTGACCATATGATGATGTCCATGTGTACAGTTTCCTCTTGTGTTTGGAATAGGATGTTTCCTATGACCAATGTGCTCTCTTGACAAAACTCTCTTAGCCTTTGCCCTGCTTCATTTTGTACTCCAAGGCTAAATTTGCCTGTTACTCCACATATCTCTTGACTTCCTACTTTTACATTCCAGTCCCCTATAATGAAAAGGACATCTTTTTAAGGTGTTAGTTATAGACCATCTTGTAGTTCTTCATGGAACCATTCAACTCCAGATTTTTCAGCATTACTGTTTGGGGCATAGACTTGGATTGCTGTGCTATTGGGTGGTTTGCCTTGGAAATGAACAGATTTTATTCTGTCATTTTTGAGACTGCATCCAAGTACTACATTTCAGACTCTTTTATTGACTATGAGGTCTACTCCATTTCTTCTAAGAGATTCTTGCTGACAGTAATAGATATAATGATGATCTGAGTTAAATTCACACATTCTAGTCCATTTTAGTTCTCTGATTCCTAAGATGTCAATGTTCACTCTTGCTATCTCCTGTTTGACCACTTCTAATTTACTTTGATTCATGGACCTAACATTTCAGTTTCCTATGCAATATTGCTCTTTACATCATTGGACTTTACTTCCATCACCAGCCACATCCGTAACTGGGTGTTGTTTTTGCTTTGGCTCCATCTCTTCATTCTTTCTGGAGTTATTTCTCCACTGATCTCCAGTAGCATATTGGGCACCTACAGACCTGGGGAGTTCATCTTTCAGTGTCCTATCTTTTTGCCTTTTCATGCTGTTCATGGGGTTCTCAAGACAAGAATACTGAAGTGGTTTGCCATTCCCTTCTCTAGTGGACCACGTTTTGTCAGAATTCTCCACCATGACCCATCTGTCTTAGGTGGCTCTACAAGGCTTGGCTAATAGTTTCTTTGAGTTAGACAAGGCTGTGGTCCATGTGATCAGTTTGATTAGTTTTCTATGATTGCGGTTTTCATTCTGTCTGCCCTGTGATGGATAAGGATAAGAGGCTTATGGAAGTTTCCTAATGAGAGAGACTGACTGAGGTGGAAACTGGTCTTGTTCTGATGGGTGGGACCATGCTCAGGAAATCTTTAATCCAGTTTTTCATTGAAAGGTGGGACTGTGTTCCCTCCCTGTTATTTACCTGGAGCCAAACTATGGTGGAGGTAATGAAGATAATGGGGGCCTCCTTCAAAAGGTACCATGCAGACACTGTAGCACTCAGTGCCCCCAACCCTGCAGCAGGCCACCTCCGACCCAAGCTTCCATGGGAGACTCCTGGACACCCAGGGGCAAGTCTGGGTCAGTCTCTTGTGGGGTCACTGCTCCTTTCTCCTGGGTCCTGGTGCACATAATGCTTTGTTTATGCGCTCCATGAGTCTGTTTCCCCAGTCCTGTGTAATTTCTGGTAGCTCTATGGTGGAGTTAATGGCAACCTCCTCCAAGAGGGCTTATGCCATACCCAAGTATGCTGCACCCAGAATCCTTGCCCCAGTGGCAGGCCACTGCTGGCCCGTTCCTCCACAGGAGACACTCAAACACTCAAAGGCAGGTCTTGCTCAGTCTCTGAGGGATGCCCTGGTGCACACAAGACTTTGTTTGAGCCCTCTGAGTGTCTCTGGTAGGTATGGTATTTGATTCTAAATGTGATTTCCCCCCTCTTACCATCTTGTTGGGGTTTCTCCTTTTGCCCTTGGATATGGGGTATCTTTTTTTGGTGGGATCCAACATTCTGCTGATGATTGTTCAGCAGCAGATTGTAATTTTGGAGTTTTTGCAGGAGAAGATGAGTGTATGTCTTTCTACTCTGCCCTCTATAAACCTCTTAGCAAATTATGAATATTAGGGATCTTCCTTACTCTGATAAATACTATCTGCAAAAATACTACAGCAAATATAATACCCAGTGAGTGGTGAAATATCGACATATTTGCCATTGTAATCAGGAAGAAAGCAATGATGTCTTCTATCACCACTTCTATTCAGCATTGTCCTAGAGGCCCTGGTCAGTAAAATAAAATGAGAAAAATAAATTTGAAAAAGTAAGAATTGAAGAAGAAATGGAAACAAATGATATGACCACAGAGTAGAAAATCTAACAATCTACAAATAAATTATTTGAATTAATAAATTTTAAAATCACTGAAAAAATCAATATAAAAATAATTTGTATTTCTATATGCTAACAGTGAATTAGAAATGCCATTTAAAAGAAGTATAAAATTTAAAATAGCACCATAACCATCAAATAGTTAGATGTATGTCTGAAAAAGATATTTAGGAAGAAAATAGTAATAGTAGACCTGATAGCTCAGTTGATAAGGAATCTGCTTGCCATGCATGAGACCCCGGTTCAATTCTGGGTTGGGAAGATCCACTGGAGAAAAGATAGGCTACCCAGTCCAGTATTCTTGGGCTTCCCTTGTGGCTCTGCTGGTAAAGAATCTACCTGCAATGGGGGAGACCTCGGTTGGCAAGGTCTCTTGGAGAAGGGAAAGGCTGCCCACTCTAGTATTCTGGCCTGGATAATTCCATGGACTTTATCATCCGTGGGGTTGCAAAGAGTCGGATATGACTAAGCAACTTTTACTTTCACATTCAGACCTGTTAACAAATCTGTTTTCCAGGGAAGCCCAGTAAAAAAGGTATGACCATGTAAATCCCCTTGTAAACATAGTAGTACTCTTGCTGCTGCTGCTGCTAAGTCGCTTCAGTCGTGTCTGACTCTGTGCGACCCCACCAGGCACCCCCGTCCCTGGGATTCTCCAGGCAAGAACACTGGAGTGGGTTGCCATTTCCTTCTCCAATGCATGAAAGTGAAAAGTGAAAGTGAAGTTGCTCAGTCCTGCCGACTCTTAGTGACCCCATGGACTGCAGCCTACCAAGCTCCTTCGTCCATAGGATTTTCCAGGCAAAGTACTGGGGTGGGTTGCCATTGCCTTCTCCGAGTAGTACTCTTACCTCCTGGTAAATATACTACGGGTATTTAGTAGAAAGATCATTGAGAATACTTTCCTAATAAAATGCTTTTTATCATTATTTACCAATTGTAAAGAAAATCTGAAACAGCTTTTTAAGGGCATGTCAGACTGGAAAATGTTATATAAGCTGGATAATCTGTTGAATATAAAATGAGGATGGTCTCTGGCCAAAATGGTCCCTTCTGCATATGCACTATTCCACATCAATTGCAAACATTATATTTTAAATCTGAGCCTGAACACACCCTACCACAGAAGAGGAAAAATCCTTGGACAGCTGTGTTGATGGTCTTTGGATTCTTGAAAAGGAAGAACACTTTGCCTGAGTCTTATATTCTTTATCCTGTATCCTTTGAATTATTAGTAATTTTTACTATTAAGATATACAATTCATGTGAATCTGAGTTGACAATTTTATCCTTATATTAAGCCTCTGTACAGCAAACTATAAAACACTGAGATAAATTCAAGAAAACATTCTTAATGGAGATTTATTGTCTTATGGATTGGAAAGCTCAATATTCAAAATGTATTGGTTAAATGTAGTAAAATCAACATTTCTAAGTTTGTATGTATGTGCAAACACTGAAAAGCTGATTTTAAAATTCACATGAAAATAAAAAGCTGAGAAGAGCTTTAGACATTCTTGAAAAGAAGCTGTCATGGCTTGCACTACAGATATTAAAATTACTGTAAAGATGTAGTCATTGAGACAATATAGGATTATCTCTAAAATGTATGCACCACTGAAATAGAATTGAAGCCAAAAGAACATATCTACATATTTATGGACATTTGATTTATGACAGCCTTGTCACTGCAGAGCAGAGCAGTGGGTAAAGGACAATTATTTCAATGAATTTTGCTGAGACTGTGCAATAAAATAAACAACAAGCAAACCTATCCCACACCATACATCAATCAGTTCAAAGTGGATTACAGTCCTAATATGAAGGACAAAAATAATAACAGTTATGTGAAATAATATGAATGACTATTCTCACAATTGCAAGTAAGAATAATTGGTTAAATGGATATAAAATTATGTATACATTAGACTGACCACATTGCAGTTAAGAAATTCTATTCATTAGAGACACATTATGAGAGTGCAAAGGCAAGCCACAGATGAGTAGAAAATATATGCAGCTTAATAAGAAGCAAAGAGCTCATTCATATCAAGAATATATATAGTACTACAAAGAAAAAGACATTGCTATGAAATGTGAGCAAAAGACATGAAAAGGCATTGCACAAAAAAGGGACATTTAAATGATCAATAAACATATTAAAAGTTACTAAACTCTCTTAGTATCAGAGAAATGCAAATTAAAGTCATAATAGGATACCACTGCATATGATCAGAATGGCTATGATAAAAAAAAAATAACTGACCGACAATGCCAAGTGCTGGAGAAAATGTGCAACAGTTGGTCCTCTCAAATACAAGTGGAAGCACACATTTTTACAATCACTGACAAAAAGAGCTTGACATTATCTACTAATGTTAAATATCTTATGCTCTATGACCCTGAAGTTCTACTCTTAAGTCTAAACAAACAGTGTGCATATATGTTTCAGACTGTGTAGACAAGAACGTCTCAGCAACATTATTTGTAATAGTCCCAAACTGAAAATAACCCAAATGTGCAATTAACAAAAGAATGATGAATTATCATCACACAAAAGAATATCACACAGCAATGAAAGTGAATGTGTTACTGTTATGTTGAGTAGTGTAAATGGAACTCACTAAAATAATGAAGATTAACACAAAGGAATCCATACTATATAATTTTATTATATAGTTAAAAGTTCAAAAATAGGCAAAATTCAAATAGTTAGGGGTGACTAGTTAGGTCAGAATTTACAAATAAAACTGAGGAGCTGAGTCAGAAAAATGAGGGAAGAGAAGAGATCCTGCCCAGCAAGGAACACTGGGAGTAGGGGGTAGGGTTCTAGGTTGTTGGCAAAATTCTTCTTCTTGACCTGAATGGTGGTTATGTAAGTGTCCACTACACAGTAATTCATTAATGCCAGTTTATGTAGTTTCTTTATAATAAGCAATTTCTATATAATATGATGCTACCCAATTCTGTTTAAAAATAAGAAATAGAGAGAAGGAAACAATTCTATGAATGACCTGCGTGATATAGCTGCAATAATTTTTCTCCACCTAGAAGAACATTGGATTTGGAGAAATCTTTTATACTATAAAACAGAAATTCTCCAACGTGACACAGTTGACATTTTGGACTGGATAATTGGATTATTTTTGTTGTGGGAGGCTGTCCTGTGGCTAGTAGCATCTCTGATCTCAACCCTCTGCCTGCTAGATTCCAGTAACACTCCCCACCCCCAGTGGACTACCAGTTGATAACAATTCATTTAAAGAGATGAACACTGGAGGCATTACAATTTTTTGGACTAGCATTCTTCAAATATAATTTTTGGAGTTTTCTATTCTCTTACTTTCCAGCATTCTGTTCCAGTTTTCTCAGGAATTTATTTTAAAAATCCCCTGGGGCGAATTTCTCCTTACTTTGTTCTATGGATACACGAAGCTATGAGGACAGAGAAAGAGTCAAATTTCTCTTACAATTATTGCAAATTCTATGTTGCAAGTCTTGGTAACATTGCTCAAGAGGAGATATTTTAAAATGGAATGCAATTGCAGAGTGAACTACCTGATATTAGAGAGACATGTAAACTTCTGAAAGAGATGGGAATACCAGACCACCTGACCTGCCTCTTGAGAAATCTGTATGCAGGTCAGGAAGCAACAGTTAAAACTGGACATAGAACAATAGACTGGTTCCAAATAGGAAAAGGAATACACCAAGGCTGTATATTGTCACCCTGCTTATTTAACTTCTATGCAGAGTACATCATGAGAAACACTGGGCTGGAAGAAGCATAAGCTGGAATCAAGGTTGCCGGGAGAAATATCAATAAAATCAGATATGCAGATGACACCACCCTTATGGCAGAAAGTGAAGAGGAACTAAAAAGCCTCTTGATGAAAGTGAAAGAGGAGAGCGAAAAAGTTGGCTTAAAGCTCAACATTCAGAAAATGAAGATCATGGCCTCTGGTCCCATCACTTCATGGGAAATAGATGGGGAAACAGTGGAAACAGTGTCAGACTTTATCTTTTTGGGCTCCAAAATCACTGTTGATGGTGATTGCAGCCATGAAATTAAAAGACACTTACTGTTTAAAAGGAAAGTTATGACTAACCTAGATAACATATTCAAAAGCAGAGACATTACTTTGCCAACAAAGGTCCATTTAGTCAAGGCTATGGTTTTTCCTGTAGTCATGTATGGATGTCAGAGTTGGACTATGAAGAAAGCTGAGTGCCGAAGAATTGTTGCTTCTGAACTGTGGTGTTGGAGAAGACTCTTGAGAGTCCCTTGGACTGCAAGGAGATCCAACCAGTCCATTCTAAAGGAAATCAGTCCTGGGTGTTCTTTGGAAGGACTGATGGTAAAGCTGCAACTCCAGTACCTTGGCCACCTCATGCGAAGAGTTGACTCATTCGAAAAGACTCTGATGCTGGGAGGGATTGGGGGCAGGAGGAGAAGGGGACGACAGAGGGTGAGATGGCTGGATGGCATCACCGAATCGATGGACATGAGTCTGAGTGAACTTCGGGAGATGGTGATGGACAGGAAGGCCTGTTGTGCTGTGATTCATGGGGTTGCAAAGAGTCGGACATGACTGAGCGACTGAACTGAACTGAACTGGACTGAATCTCAGTCTTTCTGAAACAGATTGTCAAGAAACTCCAGGAATTTACCAACCACTAATTACAATGAGGAATCTAGAAATAGGGAAATCTTCTCTCTCATCCATAGCAGTCTGCTCCCTCCCCCAGCTCCTACCTTTTTCATGATCCCTAACACCACACCTTCTCTTACTTCCATGTTAACAAAGGCAGATTTTGGAATTCATAACTTAACCAGTCATTTCAATTATAGTTTTTAGTGAGCCACATCAGTAACCTTAAGTAAAGGGTAAAAACCACACTCAGCTGTGGCATTTTTATTGCTTTATTTTAAGTCACTACCAGTAACTGGAATCTGTATACTTCACTGAACTTTTGAAAACAAGCTCATTTAGCACATTCAGTATACATTTTTGGGAAAATGAGTAACTAGTTTTGCTCATTTTGTGCATTTTAATTGGTTGCCAATTTCCAGACACATCTGTGGGACAAACAATGATAACTCACTCCTCTGCCAACAAAAGATACAAACAGAATTTCAACTTGACTGAACATATTTCTTGTTTTCTGAAACAATCAAGACAACCTCCGTTTCTGAGAGGATGAATTTTCTTCCAAATCTTTGCCTTTTGACAGCATTTGTATTTTGGCAGGGGGGTCGGGGGGGTGTCGGGGGGAGCTCTACATTTCTCCTCCACTTCTTACACAAATTCAATTAGCTGAAATCAGCACAATACTGCTGGACTTATAGTCAAAAGTAGATGATTTCAATAGCTTGGACTCATAAAAATGATATTTCTTAATGGCCTGTTACCCATTAAGTTCCTGGTTACCTGGCCAGGAGTTAACTGACCAGTAAGTTCCTAGTCAACTTACTCACAGCTCTAGCTATAATACTGGGGAAACTTGGTCATTTGGTTATCTTCTATGAGTTGCCATATTGCAGTTCTAGAATTACATGCCTCTCTCCAGCCATTCAAACACTGAATTCCTCCCAGGTCAGGACAAAATGTGACTTACAGCTTTGTGCATCTTAGTTTTTTTTGTTTTTTTGTTTTTTTTTTTAAATGGCATTCCCAAGGCTTTTCTTTCTTTCTCAAATTTCAGTTTTTTAAACCAATTTACTCTAAAATGGTAATTTAAAACATAACAACTGATATTTATAAAGCATACTATGTGCCAGGAATGTTCTAAGCACTTTAGCCTTTATATCACTTCTATCAGATTGGTTCTCTTGTTATCACCATTTTACAGATAAGGAAATTGAGGCACAAATGGGGTTAAGTAAGCTTCCTAAGGACACATAGCTAAGAAGTGATAAACCGTGGAATGAGCCCTGAAAGTAGAGCTCTAAGCTGCAATTTCTAAGAACCAGAATTCTATTGTAGGCCTCCATAGCCACAAGCCCAAACAAATCTCTTCTAAACTACTGTGGCTTGCTCTTTTATACATTTCCAGGGGTACTTATGATGTATGCCATGCTATTGATATCATCCATATCCTTGTCTTTTATACTCTAACATTTTATGATACACTGAAGGGGAGAGATGGTGTCTTCTGAATTTTTATTTCCCTTCATTGGGAACTCAAAACATGATGAAAGGTATTTTGGCCACTTAGCAAAATCTTTTGTTATAGCAAAATGTTGGCATATTAAAAATTCAGTTTAATAGTTTTTTGCAGGAGTCTTTGGGTTTTTTAATATATAGTGTTATGTCATCTGCAAATAGCAAATAATTTACTTCTTTCTTTCTGATTCTAATGCTCCTTATTTCTTTTTCTGACAAAATGCTNTTTTTGCAGGAGTCTTTAGGTTTTTTAATATATAGTATTATGTCATTTGCAAATAGCAAATGATTTACTTCTTTCTTTCTGATTCTAATGCTGCTTATTTCTTTTTCTGACAAAATGCTCTGGCTAGAACTTTCAATATAATGTTGAAGTAAAGGGCTGTGTGGGCACATTTGTCTCGTTCCTGAACTAAGAGGAAAACTTTCTGCATCTCACCCTTGAGTAGGATGTTAGCTGTGGGCTTGTCATATATGACCTTGATTATGTTGAGATATATTCCCTCTGGGGCTTCCTAGGTGGCGCAGTAGTAAAGAATCCATCTGCCAATGCAGGAGACACAAGAGACGCGGTTCAATCCCTGGGTCCGGTAGATCCCTTGGAGAAGGAAATGGCAACCCACTCCAGTACTCTTGCCTGGAGAATCCCAAGGACAGAGGAGCCTGGGGGGCTGCAGCCCGCGTGGTCCTGAAGAGCTGAACATGACTGAGCAGAGCACAGCACACTTTGTTGAGCGTTTTATCATATATGGATATTTACTTTTGTCAAATGCTTTTTCTGCATCCGTTGTGATGATAATAAGATTTTTATCGGCCACTGATTGATTGATTTACAAATTAAAGCCAATGACGTTGATTTATGGATTAAAACCATCCTTGTCCTTGCATCACCTGTAATGAATCCCACTTGATCATGGTATGTGATGTGTTTAACGTGTGGTTGCATATGGATTGCTAATATTTTGTTGAGAATCTTGTATCAGGGACAGTGTTTATCAGGGACACTGGCTTATATTTTCTTATGGTATCTTTGCATGCTTGCTTTGGTATCAAGGTAATAGAAAATGAGTTTGAAGGTGTTTCTTCATTTTTAATATTTTGGAATAATTTGAGAAGCATAAGTATTAACTCTCCTTTAAATGTTTGGTAGAATTCACCTGATTTTTTACTTTTGGGGAGCATTTTGACTACTGATTCAGTTTCCTTACTAGTGATTGATTTATTCAGATTTTCTGTCTTCATGATTCAGTCTTGGAAGACTGTAGGTTTCTAAGAATTTATACATCTCTTCTAGATTGTCTAATTTGTTGGCATATAATTGTTTATCATATTCTCTTATGAACCTATATATTTCTGTAGTGTCACTTCTAACTTCTCTTTCATCTCTGAGTTTATTTATATGAGTTCTTTTTTTTTTTTTAATTTGGGCTAATGGTTTGTCAATTTCATTCCTCTAACAAATGAATTAAGTAAAGTTGCAGGATATAAAATTAATACTGCAGAATTTTGTTACATTTCTATACACTAATAATAAACTATCAGAAAAAGAAATGAAGAAAACAATCCCCTTTAATCAATAAGAATAGAAAAGTAGGAGATGAAAAGACCTAAACTCTGAAAACTGTAAGACACTGAAGAAAGAAACCGATACAAATAAGTGGAAAGCTACACTGTGCTTGTGGATTAGAAGAATCAACATTGTTAAAGTGTTCACACTACCTGATGCAATTTACAGACTCTATGTAATCTCTACGAAAATATCAATGGAATTTTTTCACAGAACTGAAAGAAATAATCCTAAAATTTATATGGAACCACAAAAAATCTTGAATAGCAGAAGGAATTTTGAAAAAGAAAAAAAGCTGGAGGTAACCATGCTCCCAAACTTGAATCTATGCTACAAGGCTATAATAATCAAAATAGCATGGTTTTGGCACAGAAATGGTCAAATAGATCAATAGAACTTAGCAGGGAGTCCAGAAATAAACTCAAAACTAATACAGTCAGTTAATCCTTGACAAAGGAGGTAAGAATACTCAAAGGAGGTCAGAATTGGGAATAAATAATGTTGGAAAAACTGAAAAAGAATGAATCTGGACCCCTTGTTACACCATACACAAATAAATTAAAATTAATTCATAGAAGTCCTAGAAGATAATATGAGTAGTATGCTCTTTAACCCTGGTTATAGCAATGTTTTGGAGGAATGTGTCTCCCTAGACAAAGGCAATAAACTAAAAAATATGTACAAATAGGACTACTTGAAATTGAAAAGCTTTTTCACAGCAGAGTAAATCACCAACAAAACAAAAGGGAAACCTGCTGAATGAAAGAAGATATTTGCCAAATGATATATTTGAAAAGGAGTTGATATACAAAATATATTAAAAGGCTCATACATCTCAATATCAAAAACAAACTGATTAAAAATTAACAGAGAACATGAATTGACATTTTTCTAAAGAAGACATACAGATGGCCAACACTCACATGAAAAGATGCCCAACATCACTGATCATCAGGCAAATGCAAATAAAAACCAAATGAGATACCACCTCATAGCTATCAGAATGGCTATCATCAAAAAGGAAAAAACAAGTATTGGAGGGGATATGAGAAAAGAGAACTATTGTGAGCTGTTGAGGGGACTGCGCTGCTGCTGCTGCTAAGTCGCTTCAGTCGTGTCCGACTCTGTGTGACTCCATAGACGGCAGCCCACCAGGTTCCCCCGTCCCTGGGATTCTCCAGGCAAGAACACTGGAGTGGGTTGCCATTTCCTTCTCCAATGCATGAAAGTGAAAGGTGAAAGGGAAGTCACTCAGTCGTGTCTGACTCTTCGCGACCCCATGGACCGCAGTCCACCAGGCTCCTCTGTCCATGGGATTTTCCAGGCAAGAGTACTGGAGTGGGGTGCCATTGCCTTTGCTGCAAATTGCTTAGAAGAGAGGAGACAGAGAGATGAAAAGACAAGAGTCATAGTCACATTTGTCCTATTTGTACATATTTTTTAGTTTATTGCCTTTGTCTAGGGAGACACATTCCTCCAAAACATTGCTATAACCAGGGTTAAAGAGCATACTACTCATATTATCTTCTAGGACTTCTATGAATTAATTTTAATTTATTTGTGTATGGTGTAACAAGGGGTCCAGATTCATTCTTTTTCAGTTTTTCCAACATTATTTATTCCCAATTCTGACCTCCTTTGAGTATTCTTACCTCCTTTGTCAAGGATTAACTGACTGTATTAGTTTTGAGTTTATTTCTGGACTCCCTGCTAAGTTCTATTGATCTATTTGACCATTTCTGTGCCAAAACCATGCTATTTTGATTATTATAGCCTTGTAGCATAGATTCAAGTTTGGGAGCATGGTTACCTCCAGCTTTTTTTCTTTTTCAAAATTCCTTCTGCTATTCAAGATTTTTTGTGGTTCCATATAAATTTTAGGATTATNTCCAGGCAAGAGTACTGGAGTGGGGTGCCATTGCCTTTGCTGCAAATTGCTTAGAAGAGAGAAGACAGAGAGAAGAAAAGACAAGAGTCATTGTGACCATGACTCTTGTCTTTTCTTCTCTCTGTCTCCTCTCTTTTAATTTTTCATACTGGCATAATTGATTGGCATAATTTTCTCAGTTGATTTCAAATGCTGATAGCATCAACACCAGGACCCAAATGATACAGGGCAACATTTCCCCAAGTTTGCTGTGCAGGTTGTTAATAGTCATTATGTGAAAAAAGGTAAGAGAAGAGTGGGCCCCATAGGGAAATTTAAGAAATGCAGAGTTAAGTAAATATATTTATATAGAGAAGCCATTAAAACCTTGAACCCATTACTAGGCTATAATCTTCAAGAGGGGGACAAAGACCATAGAATTTCCCAAGTACGATGATAGGCTCCAGTAGGATTTGAGCATTATACTGTGAGAAGGGGTAAACACAGACTCAAACTAAAGGTTCTGTTTATGGAGTCATTTGATCGTGGGGTTTGAACTTTACCCCTACCATGAAATAACTGTATGGCTTGGGCAAGTCACTAAACTATTGTGTGAATAATTACATTTATCACAGAGGATCATCATTATAAATGCATGCCTAAATTACCTAATAAATGATTTATTTATTTTTAATGACTGTTTTTATTAACTGTGCAAGTCCCTGAAACAAAGAAAGAACAGTGTGTACCTAGGAAACCAAGGATTTAGAGGAAACCACGGAGTACTAAATCTTTCTTGACACATTAAATCTTACAGTGATTCAGCTGGAAGGAAGGTGCCCTATTACGGCTAGCTTAAGTCAACATTCTGGGACTAGTTATGGCTGTTGAGAGCCAAAAATAATAGAGAAGTCACCCTTGAAGGCTGAAGTCGTGGTTTCTTGACAATCCCTGAAACCAGAGATGATCATGTTGATTAGTCTTGACTTGGAGCCATTAGGGAGAATGTTTAAAATGGGTTTACTTGCTTTGGTGTGATTCAAGATTTTTCATAAGTCAAGTTTTTTAAGGTACTTTCAAGGCAACCTCACTGTAAAAAATAGAATTTTCATCCCTTTCAATACAGAAGAGAGAAACTGTGTGACTGTAGCCAATTCTGTGACTTAAGTAACACAGTATTTTTCCTCATTTCTACTTCACAGATTATTTTTTACTTATTTATTAACTGTAATCTTTTCTTCTGCAATTCTGACTTACAAATTTCTCTAAATATATTATTTACTAAGATATTAGTGAGAAGCCTTAAATCATTGCCTACCCCGGTGGTGAAAAACCAAGAATCTAGGCTGAAGAAAGAACTGAATTTGAGGGTCTTGTTTGAGGACAGCAAGCTCTCATATGATGAAAAATCCCCACAGTTGTTTCATCATTTTATTTCAAAGCAGGTTAGGCTAATCTGTTTTTAGGCAGAAAGACATAAATTTTAGCGTCTGTTTTTAAGAGATTGTAGGTCAGTAGATAGAAATATTTGTTTTTGTTGTCAAAGTTTTCCTTCTAGACAAGTCTCATTGTAAGAGAATGTCTTGCTGATATGATGTACATCTTAATCTATTCAGGCTGCTCAAACAAAATGCCACAGACTCAGTGGCTTTTAAAAATATGAGTCTATTTCTCACAGTTTTGGAGGCTGGGAGTCCAAGATCTGGCTCCAGGTGGCAGCACACAGGGTTCTGGGGAAGGCTTTCTTCCAGGCTGTAGGTGCCGGCTGCATCCTGGAAGGGCACAGTGGAAGGGACGAGCTGGTCTCTAGGGCCCTCTTAATAAGGGCACTAACCCCATTCATGCAGCCTTCACCCCTATGGCCTGATTACCTCCCAAGGACACATCACATTTAAAGTTAGGGTTTCAACATATGAATTTTGGAGAGACACAGACATTCAGTCCACACCAATGTATGAGGCTGACCACGAGCAAGATAGAGTGACTCAATCTGATCAATGATTCCCAAGAGAGGAGACTTTGCAGATACCCTGACATATCCTTCCAGACCTGTTCAACTGATGTGCCCAGCATGGAGCCCTGAAGAAAAAGAAGATCAGTACCTTCAAGCCCCACTGTCAGCAAGCAGAAGATTGACGATGTGAGAACCTGAGGGAGAATGGAAAACAAAGAAAGGGAGGATAATATTTACCCTCTCTGAGTCCGAGTTACCCCCTAATCCAGGGATTAGTGAGCATTTTCTGCAAAGGGCCAGATAGATAGTAAATATTTCAGTCTTTGCAGATCATTTGGTCTCTGTTGCAGCAATTCAACTCTTTTACAGCACAGAAGCAGGTGTACACCTACACAAATGAGTGAAGTAGATAGGTTCCTATAAAACTTCATTTAAGGATGCTGAAAAGTGAATGGCATATAATTTTCATGTGCCAAGAAATATTCTTATTCTTAAGTCACTGGGGTGACTTAAACAACAAAAATTTATTTCTCACAGGTCTAGAGATAGGGAGGTATAAGGTCAAGGTGCCATCAATTTGGCTCCTGCTGAGGCCCTTTTCCTGACTTGCAGATTTTGGGGTATGCCTTCACTTGGCCTTTCCTCAGTATATATGTATGTGTAGAGGATATATATATCTCTTTTTTCCTCTTTATTTAAGGGCACTAATACTATCATGGGGCTTCCTTGATATCTCAGTTGGTAAAGAATCCACCTGCAATGCAGCAGACCCTGGTTTGATTCCTGGGTCGCGAAGATCCACTGGAGAAGGGTTTGGCTACCCACTTCAGTATTCTTAGGCTTCCCTATGGCTCAGCTTGTAAAGAATATGCCTGCAATATTGGAGACCTGGATTCAATCCCTGGGTTGAGAATATCCCCCGGAGAAGGGAAAGACTACCCAGTCCAGTTATCTTGCCTGGAGAATTCCATGGACTGCATAGTCCATGGGGTCACAAAGAGTTAGACACCACTGAGTGACTTTCACTTTCACACTGTCTTGAGGCTCCCACCCTCAAATCCTAATCTAACCCTAATTATATCCCAAAAGGCCCACCTCTAAAACCATGGCATTGGAGGTTATAGCTTCAACACAACAATTTCAGAGGGACACAAACATTCAATCTATAACAGATTATGAGAGAAAAGATCTGCTACTTTTTTGTAGTCCCTGGATGATTACTTAAAAAGTCACAGTAATCATGACTTTACCATTTAAAAGGTACCTTTTCATTCATTTCTTCTTTTGAAACACTGAGGCCTCAATAATTAGGTTGCCAGACACTATGGTATTGTTCTCACTTTTTATAGAAAGGAAAATTAAAGAGGTAACTGATGGACCCACGTCCACTATGGTAACACATGGCAAAACAGTGCCTGCTGCCGTGGAGAATGCTGCTCTTCAATTCTGCTGGTAGACAAATGGCCTTATGTGTAGAAATTGTTGCAAGGAAGGATGGGAGGGAGTGTGAAATAGAAAGACAACATTTATTGAGAAATTTCAGTGGACCAGGCACTGTGCCAAGTTACCTTATATATAATTTTTACAGCAATCTTATGGGGGACTTTTAAATATGTTTCATTTCTATAGATGAGAAACTGAGCCTCAGATTTCTCAAGGCTGCAAAGCTAGCCAACGGTATAAGCAGAACTGAGGACTCGTCTCTCTAATGCTAAAGCCTGTTTCTTGGTTGGTTTGTTTTTGCTCATTGCAAAACATAACACATTTGTCAAGACTGCCCTTGATTCTGGCTTAATCCAGGATTTAGGTTTCCAAGCAGAAAAGTGAAAAGTATAGATAATTTTAACACATCAGTCAATGAAGTGCAATACTATATCCCCAATTAGACAAATATAAATATCTGTTCCAAAAAAGGATTATTACCACACTATGAAGTGGCAAACTGATTGCTGCTTGTAAAATGTCTTCTTCTTTCCTACACAGGAGTTGGCATACTTTATTTTGCATTTTTTCAGCCTTCTGTGAGAAGAGTGAAAGTTGCATTACCCAGCAAAGATTAAAGGCACCTGAGGATTAATGAAGTCTGTAAATATAGCATGTACTGGTATCGCTCATTGCTGCCTCCACCAAATGAAGCCTGGAAATTAATACGGCAAATGATTCATGAAGAAGTAGGCCATAGACTTTGCTGTAAACAGAAGCAGAAAGCAGCACATGTGCCTCCAGCCCTTTAACCCATGGTGCCTGTGACCCTGGTTTCCTGGCCTCGTCCATCCCTCTCCTGGGCTCTTTCCCTTACACAGCTTACCCCAGTCATTTATGGGGGTAAAATCATTGCAGATAAAAATGGCTAAGTAAAAGTAATTGTTTTCTCCCTCCCTTTACTATCTATTTCTACACAATTTACAAATATGTAAAGCTTATTCACCAGCCTACCCACCTGCACAAACATGCCTCACATCCAGGGACAGAAACCATGTTTGATGTTTGTGTGTAAAATAACTATCAGTATAATCATAATTTTCTAGACTAACAGTATTAATAATAACTGCCATTTATTAGGTTTCTGCTCTACACATGTCCTCTGTAATTGTCACAAACAAGTAGAGATGTTAACTAAATTGGCCAAAGCCATACGGCAGAGTACTGTGTATTCAAACCCAGATTGGGCTGCTTCCAAGGACCACGTTCTTTTCACTATGCATGCTACCTTCTATAATCTGGCCACCTACTATAGAACACCAGCTGTGAACCTGCCACATAAAGACATAGTACATTCTCTTCAACACTCTTTGCAACTTTGTGAGATGTTTGTGCTTCCCACTCAGTCAAGGTCCTTGGAAGCATCACCTACATCTTTCCTTTTTCTTTTATATATCAGACCACAAAAAATGAATGACATGAAGCATTACAGGGAAAATAAATTATAAAATGGAAAGCTATGCAGTCCTTAAAAATGCAAAGTTTAAAAAAGTGGCATTCAAAATTGTGTTTGAGAAAAAGGGAAAACAGAAAAATGGTTTAACAGTAATGAATATCCATAATTATCTTGTTTAACTGATTACCTGTTTATTATCTGTCCTACCCCTAGAATAGCAGAGGGCAAACAAAAAGAAAAAAAAAGGAAAATATTTTGGCATTGAAGGCTAAATATAGTTTGTTAGAATTACTCAACTCTGCCATCATGAGAAACGCTGGGCTGGAAGAAGCACAAGCTGGAATCAAGATTGCCGGGAGAAATATCAATAACCTCAGATATGCAGATGACACGACCTTATGGCAGAAAGTGAAGAGGAACTAAAAAACCTCTTGATGAAAGTGAAAGAGGAGAGTGAAAAAGTTGGCTTAAAGCTCAACATTCAGAAAACGAAGATCATGGCACCTGGTCCCATCACTTCATGGGAATTAGATGGGGAAACAGTGGAAACAGTGTCAGACTTTGGGGGGGGGCTCCAAAATCACTGCAGATGGTGAAAATTGCTGCAGCCATGAAATTAAAAGACGCTTACTCCTTGGAAGGAAAGTTATGAGCAACCTACATAGCATATTCAAAAGCAGACATTACTTTGCCAACAAAGGTCTGTTTAGTCAAGGCTATGGTTTTTCCAGTGGTCATGTATGGATGTGAGAGTTGGACTATGAAGAAAGCTGAGCACCGAAGAATTGGTGCTTCTGAACTGTAGTTTTTGGAAAAGACTCCTGAGCGTCCCTTAGACTGCAAGGAAATCCAATCAGTCCATTCTGAAGGAGATCAACCCTGGGATTTATTTGGAAAGAATGATGCTAAAGCTGAAACTCCAATACTTTGGCCACCTCATGCGAAGAGTTTACTCATTGGAAAAGACTCTGATGCTGGTAAGGATTGGGAGCAGGAGGAGAAGGGGACGACAGAGGTTGAGATGGCTGGATGGCATCACTGACTCGATGAACATGAGTTTGAGTGAACTTCGGGAGATGGTGATGGACAGGGAGGCCTGGTGTGCTGTGATTCACCAGGTCGCAAAGAGTCGGACACCACTAAGTGACTGAACTGAACTGAACTGAAACAATAGGTAAACAAATAGGCATGGTTATTTTCCAATAAACTTTATTTATGGACACCAGTTTGAATTTTATATAGTTTTCACACCACAAGAAATTATTCTTCTCTTGATTTTTTCAAGTATCTTAAAATAGAAAAAAAAAAAATCTTATCCACAGTAGTACAAAAACAGGCAGCAAGACAGGTTTGGCCTGTGAGATGTACCTTTCTGACCCCTGACATAGGATATTAGGTATCAGGAAGGTAGAGACCTTGTTTGCTCTGTCTTCAGATCTAGAACAGTGCTGAACACATAGTAACTGCTTAGAAATATACTTGAAGACTCCATGAGTTTATCCAGCCTCCCCCTCTATGTAGAAGTAGATCTTCTATTGGGAATAGAGCTTCAAAATGTTAAAATAAGGTTTCTCTCACAAGTCAAAAGTTTTCACTTATTTTAAGCTAGAAATACATGCCCAGTTTGCCCTTACATTATCCTCCAATAGCCTTAAATATGATGGAATTTTGCCAGATATAAAACAGAAGACCAAACTTACACAAGAAACAAAGATTAAGTGAAATAATATACTGGGTTAAAAAATCAAGATTCAAACAGATATTGTTAATATTGATGAAACCAGATTGTTTACATTATGCAGATGAAAGGCTGGAAAGAAACACATTTAAGGTATGATCTCTCTAAATAAGTACAAAGACAGAATAAGTCTTACCATGGAGGTCTAAAAATGATATGTGCTTTCTAACCCGTCTACCTAGTATACTAACTGTTCTTACTCTGATACATCTCTTAGGGGGAATACCTTCTTTTTGAGAAAGGAAAATTATTTAGAAATCACATTTTTTTAGCCATCTGGGGCACAGAAGGGTAATAAACTGTCATCAAGAGATAGATCTTGCATTGGGTTCTGAAATCAGAAAGTAAAGGCAAGAAGAAATGGTAGAAAGACCCTGAGTGAGGAGACTTTTTTCTTATGTACATTGCACCACCTCAAGATTCCCAAGAGAAAATATTGACAATGTTGCTTTTGCTCTGCTATGAAATTGCAATTCTTGTTATATCTTCAAGACCCTAAAAGTAACAGAATCATTGATTTTTAGAATGGCAAGGAAATTAGAAATGTTATAATCCATCTGCATAATATTGCATTCCAAGGAATGCTAGAATGGCTAAAGAACCTGCTTAAACTCCCACAGCCATAGCTGCAAGTGAAGTCCCTAGGCCCTGATTCCTTGTACAGAAAGAACACTTTCTAATGTACACATAATTCTTGCCTTGAGAACCCCATGAACAGTACAAAAAGGCAAAAATGGTATTTTTTTAAATATCTGAAAGATGATCTCACTGAAAGAGGAACTCCCCAGGTCGGTAGGTGCTCAATATGCTACTGGAGATTAATGAAGAAATAACTCCAGAAAGAATGAAGAGACAGAAAGCAAAAACATCAGTTAGTTTTGAATGTGTCCGGTGATGGAAGTAAAGTTTGATGCTATAAGAGCAATAAGCCACCGGAACTTGGAATGTTAGGTTCATGAATCAAGGCAAATTGGAAGTGGTTAAACAGGAGATGGCAAGAATGAACATCAACATTTTAAGAATTTGTGAACTAAAATGGGCTGCAATGGGTGAAATTAAATCAGATGAATATTATATCTACTACTTTGGGCAAGAATCCCTTAGAACAAATGGAGTAACCCTCATAGTCAATGAAAGCTTCCAAAATGCAGTACTTGAGTGCAATCTCAAAAATAACAGAATGATCTCTGTTCATTTCCAAGGCAAACCATTCAATATCACAGTAATCCAAGCTTATGCCCCAACAAGTAATTCTGAAGAAGCTGAAATTGAATGGTTCTATGAAGATACAGACCTTCTAGAAAGAACACCCATAAAAGATGTCCTTTTCATTATAGGGGACTGGAATGCAAAAGTAAGAAATCAAGAGATACTTGGAGTAACAGACAAATTTGGCCTTGGAGTACAAAGTGAAGCAGGGTAAAGGCTAACAGAATTTTGCCAAGAGAAGGCACTGGTCATAGCAAACACTCATTTCCAATAACACAAGAGACGACTCTACACATGGACATCACCAGATGGTCAATACTGAAATCAGATTGATTATATTCTTTGCAGCCAAACATGGAGAAGCTCTATACAGTCAGCAAAAACAAGACTGGGAGCTGACTGTGGCTCAGATTATGAACTCCTTATTGCCAAATTCAGACTTAAATTGAAGAAAGTTGGGAAAATCATTAAATCATTCAGGTATTCCCTAAATCACATCCCTTACGATTGTACAATGGAAGTGACAAATAGATTCAAAGGATTAGATCTGATAGAAAAAGTGCCTGAAGAACTATGGATGGAGGTTTGTAGCATGGTACAGGAGGTGGTAATCAAAACCATTCCCAACAAAAAGAAATGCAAAAAAGACAAATTGTTGTCTGAAGGGGTCTTACAAATAGCCAAGGAAAGAAGATAATCAAACAGTAAAGGAGAAAATGAAAGATAAACCCATCTGAATGTGGAGTTCCAAAGAAGAGGAAGAAGAAATAAGAAAGCCTTCCTCAGTGATTAACGCAAAGAAATAGAGAAAAACAATAGAACTGGAAAGACTAGAGATATCCTCAAGAAAATTAGAGATAACAAGGGAACATTTCATGCAAAGATGGGCTCGATAAAGGACAGAAATGGCATGGACCTAACAGAAGCAGAAGATGTTAAGAGGTGGCAAGAATACACAGAAGAACTCTACAAAAAAGACCTTCATGACTCAGATAACCATGATGGTATGATCACTCACCTAGAGCCTGACATCCTGGAATGTAAAGTCAAGAGGCTCTTAGGAAGCATCACAAGCAACAAAGCAACTGGTGGTGATGGAATTCCAGTTAAGCCACTTCAAATCCTAAAAGATGATGCTGTTAAGGTACTGCACTCAGTATGCCAGCAAATTTGGAAAACTCGGCAGTGGCCACAGGACTGAAAAAGGTCCGTTTTCATTCCAATCCCAAAGAAGGGCAATGACAAAGAATGTTCAAACTACCACACAATTGCACTCATCTCACACACTAGCAAAGTAAAGCTCAAAATTCTCCAAACCAGGCTTCAACAGTACATGAACTATGAACTTCCAGATGTTCAAGCTGGATTTAAAAAAGGCAGAGGAACCAGAGATCAAATTTCCAGCATCTGTTGGATCATCAAAAAAGCAAGAGAATTCCAGAAAAATATCTACTACTGCTTTATTGACTACTCCAAAGCCTTTTATTGTGTGGATCACAGCAAACTGTGAAAAATTCTTCAAGACATGGGAATACCAGACCACCTGACCGGCCTCATGGGAAACCTGTATGTAGATCAAGAAACAACAGTTAGAACTGGACTTGAAACCTCAAAATGGTTCCCAACTGGGGAAACAGTAAGTCAAAACTGTATATTGTCACCCTGCTGGTTTAACTTAATGCATCATGTGAAATGCCAGGCTGTATGAAGCACAAGTTGGAATAAAATTGCCAGGAGAAATATCAATAACCTCAGATATGCAGATGACACCACCCTTATGGCAGAAAGTGAAGAGGAACTGAAGAGGCTTTTGATGAAAGTGAAAGAGGAGAGTGAAAAAGCTGGCTTAAAACATTCAAAAAATGAAGATCGTGGCATCTGGTCCCATCACTTCATGGCAAATAAATGGGGAAACAATGGAAATAGTGGCAGATTTTGTTTTGGGAGGCTCCAAAATGACTGCAGATGGTGACTGCAGCCATGAAATTAAAAGACACTTGCTCCTTGGAACAAAAGCTATGACCAACTTTGCTGACAAAGGTCCATATAGTCAAATCTGTGGTTTTTCCAGTAGTCATGTATGGATGTGAGAGTTGGACTGTAATGCCAAAGAATTGATGCTTCTGAACTTGGTGTTGGAGAAGACTGTTGAGCGCCCCTTGGGACTGAAAGGAGATCCAACCAGTCAATCCTAAAGGCGATCAGTCCTGAATATTCATTGACAGGTCTAATGCTGAAACTTCAAATCTTTGGCTAACTGATGTGAAGAACTGACTCATTGGAAAAGACCCTGAGCCTGAGAAAGATTGAAGGCATGAAGAGAAGGAGATGACAGAGGATGAGGTGGTTGGATGGCATCACCAGCTCAGTGGAGTTTGAGCAAACTCCAGGAGTTGGTGATGAACAGGGAGGCCTGGCGTGCTGCAGTCCATGGGGTCACAAAGTCAGACACGACTGAACTGACAAACCTTCAGCTTTTATGCCATTGTTAATTCAGCTTACTTTGAATTGCTTTGGATTTCTTAGATAAAACGATGTAAAACTTGCATTCAATTTGGAGTTAGTATGGAGAAAGAGGTCAAAGTTCACCTGGTGGAGACATTCTCTGAGATGTTAAAAAAAGTATTAAAACAGAAGGAATTTACACTGGGTAGATAGCCTTTCATTTCATTAAGTCTGGATACATATTTATTTTATATATTGAGAGAGTAAGATTACAACCATTAACAATTTTTTTAAATGTCAGTAACTTCCATCATAATGCCGTCCTTTCCACTGTCTCTTCAGTCCATTGTCTGTCTTTCTCATCACATCGTAAGGTCCTTGCAAGGAAGGACCACAGTGCTGTAGCCGCAGACTCTAGTGCAGGGCCTGGCTCATAATGGTGACTCAGCTAGTACTGATAATGAATGAATGGACAAAACTTATTTCTAGTCCGTCTTCATACTTATACTCCCTGGTGTGAATGCTGTGTAGTTTAATTTCTAATTTGTAAAATCTTAGTGGAAGAAACTGATTTATTACTCTCATACACATTTATTTCCTTCCACAGGGGAACACACAGTGATAGATATTGAGGCACTGTCCATGTTTATAGACACTGGGTTCTATGCATGTGAGGAAAAAAAATAGTAAATAATAAGATACCTTTTAAAACACAGAGGTAAATTATGATCACTCTAGTATCTAATCAGTGACATACATAATATTATATGACATACATAATATTATAATATAATATTTGATATCTAACTGAAAAGAAAAGAAATAGAGCTTAATTTTCCAAGATAGATGTGGAAGAATAAAACAGCTGGAGAAGGGGCAAGGAATAAGCTGCTTGAGAGCATTACAAAATGTTGAGAATCTGACACTAGTTACTTACTACCAAATAAACATGTCCCACGATGATCCCACTTTCAAAGGAACAATTCTGGTGAAGGACCTCTGTGGTAGAGATGTGCATTCGTTAATAGATAGATCAATGGCTGATAGCTACAGGTTCCTTCTCGGGGATTGTGTGGTTGTCAAATTACCACATTCTGTACATATTGGGAAATAATGAACAAAAGCAGTTTTAAGAAAGAACAAAGCTGAAGGTGACACGCCGTGATTTTAAACTATACTACAAAGCTAAAGTAACCAAAATAACATGGTATTGGCTCAAAAACAGACACACAGATCCCTAGCACAGAATCAAGAGTTCAGAAATAAACCCATATTCTAGCATGCTAAGTCGCTTCAGTTGTGTCTGACTCTTTGTGACCCTATGAACTGTAGCCCACCAGACTCCTCTGTCCATGGGATTCTCCAGGCAAGAATACTAGAGTGGGTTGCCATTTCCTCCTCTAAGATTTCTTCCCAACCCAAGGGCTGGACTTGTATCTCCTATGTCTCCTGCACTGATAGGTGGGTTCTTTACTGATAGCACTGCCTGGGAAGCCCAAGCCCATGTATATATGACCAATTAATTTGTAATGAAGAAGACAGGAATAAGCAATGGTGGAAGGATGGTGGAAAGGTGGAAGCCACATTCAAAAGACAAACTAGATTACCATCTGGCTAAACAGAAAAAATAACTGAAAATGCACTGAAGACTATGGCTTCCTTGGTAGCTCAGCTGCTTAAGAATCTACCTGCAATGCAGAAGATCCCAGTTCAATTCCTGGGTCAGGAAAATCTGTTGGAGCAGGGATAGGCTATTCTTGGGCTTTCCTGGTGCCTCAAATGGTAAAGAATTTGCCTGCAATATGAGAGACTTGGGTTTAATCCCTGGGTTGGGAAGATCCCCTGGAGAAGAACAGCTACCCACTCCAGTATTCTGATCTGGAGAATTCCATGGATAGAGGAGCCTAGCAGGTTATAGTCCATGGGGTCTCAAAGAGTCAGACATGACTGAGCGACTTTCACTTTCAGTCTAAAGACTTAAATGTAACATCTGACATTATAAAACTCCTAGAAGGAAACCTAAACAGTAAGGTCTTTAAACCAGTCTTGATGATGATCTTTTGAATAGGATTCTAAAAGCAGAGGCAAAAATAAACAAGTGGGACTTTATCAAACTCAAATGAAAAGGCAATCTACTTAAATGGAATTAAATATTTGTAAATTATAGATCTGCTAAGAGATTAATATCCAAAATATATTTTTAAACCTCATATACCTCAATATAAAAATACCAAACCCAAACTGATTTAAAAATGGGCAGAAAATCTGAATAGACATTTTTCCAAAGCAGGCAAACAGGTAGCCAACAGGTATATGACCAGATGCTCAACCTCACTAACCATTAATGAAATACAAATCAAAACTGCAGTACGATATTACCTCATGTCTGGTAGGATGGCTGTTATCAAAAAGAAAACAAGTAATAAATGTTGGCAAGGATGTGTAGAAAAAGAAATCCTTGTGTATTATTGGTTAGAATGTAAATTGATACAGCTACTATGGAAAATATGGAATGTTTTAATTTAACATAATTAAGTAACAAATTAAAATAGAACTATCATATGATCTAGTCATTTAACTTACTGGAATATATCTGGAAAAAATGAAAATACTAATTCAAAAACATGTATTCACCCCTTCATGTTTGCAGCTGGTCAGCTGCTCAGTTGTGCCCTACTCTTTGTGACCTCATGGACTGTGGCCCACCAGATTCCTCTGTTCATAGGATTTCCCAGGCAGGAATGCTGGAGTGGGTTGCCATTTCCTCCTCCAGGGGATCTTCCAGACTCATGGATCAAACCCATGTCTCCTGTGTCTCCTGCATTAGCAGGTGAATTCTTTACCACTGAACCCCCTGGGAAGCCCTCCTCCTTGTGTTTATTGAAGCATTATTTACAATAGCCAAGATACAGAAAAAACTTAAATGTCCATTGATGCATAAATCAATGAAGAAAATGGAAGATACATAGCTACATACACAATAAAATACTATTTGGTCATAAAAAAATAATAAAATCTTGCCATTTGTGACAACATGGATGGATGTGGAGGATATTATATTAAGTTAAATAAATCAGACAAATACCATATGATCTCAGTTATCTGTGGAGTTAAAAAAAAAAAAAAAGGCATAGATTTAGAGAACAAACATAACCAAAATGGATGAAACAGGTCAAAAAATACAAAGTTTCACTTACAAAATAAGTCATCAGGCTGTAAGATATACCATGATGATTCATAGTTATAATACTGCATTGAAAATCTAAAAGTTGCTGAGAGTAGATCTCATCACAGGAAAAACATTCTGTACCCATGTATGGTAACATGTTAAGTAGACTTACAGTGTTATTTCCCAGTAAATACAGATGTCAGTTATCTTTGAGGCCCTTACATTATGCTGACTTAGGCCCACCTGAGTCTTGGAGCCTTCCCTCCACCTACCTATGGAGTGAGATCTGTTGCTCTGGACTCAGTATTCTGTGTGCTTGGAAACAGGCCTGGTGAAAGGGAAGGTGCCCTTAAAGAGTCAGGGACCTTCCGACAACTTACACTTTTCACCAATTACATGCATATAGTAAAGAACAGCATTATTATGTATATTTATGGTTAATTTAAGAAAAAAATTCTTATGAATTACGTATTAATTCAAATTGAGGTTAAATCATCTCTAACGATTCTTTTAAGGGAATTAAGAGAACATATGATACACTTATGGTAGATATATATATATATGGTATATATATGGTAATATATACCTTTATGTATATGGTAATATATACCTTTTACCATTTAGCTATTTGATTAGTGAATAGGAGACACAGTGAAAAAAATTACCAGTGCTTTTTAGTTGTTAAAATGGTAATATTTGAAGACATCTAGTTCAGTTTGCCGGAGAAGGCAATGGCACTCCACTCCAGTACTCTTGCCTGGAAAATCCCATGGACAGAGGAGCCTGGTAGGCTGCAGTCCACGGGGTCGCGAAGAGTCGGACACGACTGAACGACTTCACTTTCACTTTTCACGTTCATGCATTGGAGAAGGAAATGGCAACCCACTCCAGTGTTCTTGCCTGGAGAATCCCCGAGATGAGGCAGCCTGGTGGGCTGCCGTCTATGAGGTCGCACAGAGTTGGACACGACTAAAGCAACTTAGCAGCAGCAGCAGCAGCAGTAGTTCAGTTTGCAAAACAGATGCATTTACAATTCCTCGTTTTCACAGATTCATTAACATAAAGGTGAAGGTAAAAATCTTGCAGTTATCAAAGGGAATGAGGTAAGGGTAATCCTAACAAAAGATTTCCACCAGTTACTAGAAGTTGGGCAACAGCTTGTAGAGTCTTAACTGAAGAAGCAAACACAAGACGCCACCTCCTAGACCTACGATATAAGCTGGAGGAAGCAACAGACCTACCTGGCAGTGATCAGGACAGACAGTGTTCCTCCCAGCCTGACTGTAGAAGACCTGCCCTCACTGGTCTTGGAGCATTTACTTTAGAAAACTTGTAAATGTAATCTATTTTTTTTAATTTTCCTTGAGATGGAAATCTTCCCCCAGCCTTTTCCCACTTTTACAATCGAGGAATGTCTTTCTCAAGACCTGGAAGCCATCCCCTTTGGTTTTTTTTGTTTGTTTGTTTGTTTTTTTATTTTTTGAAATTTTTATTTTAACTTTAGTTTACTTTACATTACTGTATTGGTTTTGTCAAACATTGACATGAATTCACCACGAGTGTACAAGCGTTCCCAAACATGAATCCCTTCCCACCTCCCACCCCATACCATCTCTCTGGGTCCTCTCCTTGCACCAGTCCCAAGCATCCTGCAACGAATCACCAGTCGATATCGGATGCAGGAAGCCATCCCTTTGAAATGTAACCATCAAGAAAGGTCGAGTCCCTATTCCCTGCCTTCCCATTTTCACCATAAGAGGGTAGGAGCCTCACCTGATAAGGGTTACATAGCTATTAACAAACCAAGAATACTGGAGTGGGTAGTCATATCCCTTCTCCAGGGGATCTTCCCGATCCAGGGATTGAATCTGGGTTTTCCTGCATTGCAAGCGGATTCTTTACCAGCTGAGTCAATAGGGAAACACAGATGGCCTAATCACATTAACCAACCTCCTCCTTAATATCTTCTAGTAATTGTCCACTAGATCACCCTAGTGCTTAATCAGGACTAGATCACCTCCTTCACCCCTACTGCTGTGGCCTTTATCCCTATTGCAAAAACATTTCTTATCTGTTGTCTCCATCTGGGGCAATATTTCTTGAGATCGGGGTAGCAGATGCTTCCATTCTGGATCTCCCGCCCCTATAGTGATGAAATGAATGCTGGATGAGAGGTCATTTATGCCTGAGCACCACTTTAGCCTAGGGGTTCCCAGAAGGGTACTCTTCTTGAGCCATGAAGAGTCTGGGCTATTCATGGCCCCCATGCTCTCTTGATGGTCCCTGTATAAGTTCTTCTCCACCCACTGTGGATACAGGCCTGGCTTTGCTGTCTACCCCAGGTCAGCCCACTCTGAAAAACCTACCTGCCTTGGAAGTAGGAATTCCAGAAAGACTCTTCTGTACATCTAAGAGGTTACCCCAGAGGCTCTTCCATACTCATTCATGCACTTCCATGTGAGAGGCTGGGTTTAAATTGGTTTTAGCCATATAGGAACATTAGCATGGCTATATCTCTTAAAGTAGCAGAGAGCCTTGCTCTAGGCAGGAGCTGGCCTATGAGAACCTTCAAATCATCCTCTATCACAGAATCCGTTCATGCTCTCCCAGTGAGGCTAGGCAGGCACATAGCTGCCCAGCTTGTCAACATCACTTAGCCTCTCGTGCAGTCAGATGTCAGCTCTGACTAAATTCTCACCAAAGGATTGTGAGTAAAAGCATGTGAGACGTTGGTGTTTCTCTTCCACATGCTTTCACCTGTCATCTGCCTTCACTCTGTTTCAACCAGTCCTTAGGGGTTGGAAGAGCAAGACAGAAATTCTTTAGGGATTGGCTCAATCATATGTTGAAAGGAACCCAAGTCCTGTGATGACCACAAAGAAGAAACTTGGACTGCTCATTTCGAAACTAGTAGAGAAGAAAGAAATTTAGAGGGAGAGAATCCCAGCATAACAGAGGGCACCCAGGTGCAGGAGGCGTGTGCAGACAGGGAGTGGCATAGCAGGGTTTCTCAGTGAGGGCAATTATACTTAGGGCTGCCCAACAGTAAGCAGCCCACCAGGGACCTGGAAGGAGCCTCTAAGAAAGACCAGGGCAAAACTTTCAGTACAGTGCAAGTTCTCAACAAGGAACTATCATTATCAGAGCTTGTTACCCCAGTGTGCTTATCAAGGAATAAAAAGTAGAAGTTGGAGAGCAGCCAAGATAAGTTATATATATATATATATTAATATATATTAATAAATTAATATATTAATTCAATAATAAAGAATTAGAGTACCAAAAAATGCATTTTTAGAGTCTTGAAGCCACTACAATTTGGAGTCTTTCTAAAACAGTAGGTTAGTTTTCAGCTAAATAATTATAGAAATATTGGTAGATTTTCCAAGCCTGGTTCTACAGCAGTGACTGGTGATATACAAAGCTGTCCAGCCTCTCCATGGTGAACTTGCACTATAATGATGATGAAACGAACAATGAAAACACTAATTGAGGACCTATTGTTCTCTCATCTCTAAACCTTCTCCAACTCTTTGCAACTCCATGGGCTATAGACCACCCTGTTTCACCCTGTTTCAGCCATGCCTGCATTCATGGGATTTTTTTAGGCAAGAATGCTGGAGTGGGTTGCCATCTCCTTCTCCAGAGCATCTTCCTGATCCAAGGATTGAATCCAAGTCTCTTGCATTGCAGGCAGATTTTACTGACTATAATTATACAGTTAGGATTCCAAAGAAAACAAGCTTATATATCAACAAAGCCAATAAGAGCATGCACTCTCTTTTACCAGTTTGGTTTATGTAACCACAGTGGAGTTGCGGGTGGGGTTATCACTAAAAATACACATTTGTTGTTCAGTCGCTCAGTCATGTCTAACATTTTGTGACCACATGGATTGCAGCGCACCAGGCTTCCCTGTCCATCACCATCTCCCAGAGCTTGCTCAAACTCGTGTCCATTGAGTCAGTAATGCCATCCAACCATCTCATCCTCTGTTGTCCCCTTCTCCTCCTGCCTTCAACCTTTCCCAGCATCAGAGTCTTTTCCAGTGAGTCAACTCTTCACATCAGGTGGCCAAAGTATTGGAGTTTCAGCTTCAGCATCAGTTCTTCCAATGAATATTCAGTACTGATTTCCTTTAAGACTGACTGGTTTGATCTCCTTGCAGTCCAAGGTACTCTCAAGAGTCTTCTCCAACACTACAGTTCAGAAGCATCAATTCTTCGGCTCTCAACCTTCTTATGGTCCAAATCACATCCATAGTACATGACTACTAGAAAAATCATAGCTTTCCTACTATGCGCCAACTACTCTGTTGCATCCAGACACAATTCATTTGGAAAAGAGAAGCACAGCTGGTATGCCTTTGTCCAGGGTGCCTAAGGCTTTTGGAGTGGTGTGCAATTTTGTTCTTGAGGTGAATTGTGTAGCATAATATTTTTTAAAAGGGGAAGGTCGAATCATTTTAAAAAGGATGAAGTGAGGCAATTGAAGGATAATTGCTGCCTGAAGGCAAATCAATAGAGCTGTGAAAAATTAGGAATTGCTCAGCTCAGCTCTCCTCTCTCTCAGTCCCACATGCACCACAAACCAGGAACTCCAACTGAATGCAAATTGACTTGGTTTGTGTGCACTTTGAGTATATTTTCAAGTACTTTGTTCGTAAGTTCAGAAACTTACAAACTTTTTTAAGGGAGAAAACACAGATCTAGCCTCTAATATTTTCTTCCTGGATTAACAATTTAAATGTCAAGATAAATTTCAAGATCTCTTAAGGGAAAAAATTAATGAGAAAGTAGGAGCATAACATTTTACTCACTAGCTACAACAAATAATTAAAATATACTTCAGTTTAACATCAAACCTTATTAAGTGTAGATATTTATAAAAAATTGTTTGAGAATGAGAATTTATTTTTACTCATGTAATTACTTTTGTTTTTCTGCCAAATATCTATCGAGATTCCTTTTGGTGATGGCTCTCAACACCAAATGATTTCCTCTCAGTTGTTTAGGGCTTTTAGAAGTGTTAATACTGGCAGACTTTCCAGGAACAGAAAGTCATTTGTGGTAGGATATAAGGCTACAGTCCCTAGTGTTGCTAAGTCGGACATGACTTAGCTACTGAGTAGGCATGCACGTGAAAGAAAAGAGCTCCCCACATGGCACTGATACCTCTGAAATGGAGTGGGTGTGGCAGGCTGGATGTCCATCTTCCACTCGCACTATTTCTCACCACAGGGCCTTATGCATGTCACTTGACCTTTGTCAGATAGTCAATCACCTCACTTATTTAAAAAAAAAATTATTTTGTACTAACGTTAAGATTGAGAAGTTTGTGAAACCAAGATGCACAGTGTCTGGTAGATAGTAGGTGCTCAATAAATACTTGCTGGCTTTCCTTTCTTCCTCTTCCTTGTCTCTTTTTTCTTTGCCTCCTCCCCCTTAAGGTCATCTTTTTAAAAATAAATATTGACTTGATATCTGTACGCATAAACGTTATTCACACCTAATGTTATTTGCCCTTGACCAAAGAGAAGTGGGACTGCATTAGGTTTGGAGAAAGAGATAAAGAAGAGAGAAAACTGAGTTGAAAAGGCATCAGAAAGGCTCAGAATGCCATTTACTGAACCATAGTGAGAGTGAAAATCACTCAATTGTGTCCAACTCTGCAACCCCATGACTACACAGTCCATAGAATTCTCCAGGCCAGAATACTGGAGTGGGTGGCCTTTCCCTTCTCCAAGGGATCTTCTCAACCCAGGGATCAAACCCAGGTCTCCCACATTGCAGGTGGATTCTTTACCAGCTGAGCCACAAGGGAAGCCCAAGAATACTGGAGTGGGTAGCCTATCCCTTCTCCAGTGGATCCAACTGGGGGTCTCCTGCATTGCAGGCAGATTCTTTGCCAAATGAACTATCAGGGAAGCCCCACTGAATCATAATTGTGCCAGAAATATTGGTATCGTAGGGCAAAACCCAGTACGTGTGGCCTCTGCCACCTTTCAGCTCCTATAAGACTGTATCTGTATCAGGTGTAAGGAACTGACAAGTTGAAGGACAATGACCAGGTGATAGTACTTGGAATAACATTTGCCTGTCTGAGGAACTCATTCTTGCTTGGATCAAACAAGATCTGAAAAATTTTCTCTTTTCTATTATCTTTCTTCCTTCCAGGTAAGGCAAATTCATGCAAGGAGCCAGGGATACCAGAAACAATTTTGTTACCCTTTCCATTTCATTCTTCATTCTTCTTACACAGTACTTCCCTACCAGGACTACCCTCCTAAGCAAGTAAGGTCTTGGGAAAACGTTCATTCTCAAAGTTTACCTGTATTGGTTCTTTCCTATTGCATTGGGTATGTATGCTTGGAATTGCCTTTCTTCCATTAGTAAATGATTAAGCCTCAGAAATGTGGGTGATCTGAGAACTAATGGAAATGAAAAATCTGGCCGGCTTTGGTCCTAGTGTGTCAGCATAGTTAATGAGAAATATTGAGTCCTTACTGTATTCTAGCCTTATTAAAGTTCGAATTCACGATCTGGGACCAAATTGCCAACAAATAACAAATATTACCTTCACTTTCCTTTCCCCATGCATGTATCTCCTTCAGGAAAGGGAACATGGACAGCTAAACCAAGAAGGGATTTGGGTAATCTTAAGTCTTCTTTCTAACTATCACTCTTAATATAGCTTCAGAATACTATTCTTTAATATCACTTTTATGATTTCACCTAAGATTTTATTCTTTATAAAGCTTCAAACATAAGAGAAACATTATAGCTATACATGACAGCTGCAAAATTACATTTGAATTAATAATTCATAGGTTGAACACTAAGGGCAAAAAACTATATAAAAACACAATTGCAACCTTTGGATAGAGAAGTCAGGTTCAGTAAAGCACTTACTTTTCCTTCTAAAACTTCACTAAAATGACTATAAAGGGAAAAGTACTACCAGAAGAGGATAAACCATAAAGTAAATATCCTTTATATGAAATAAAAAGTTAAAGGGAAATTTCCCCAAACTAAAGGGTAAGAGTTTCCAGAAGAAGAAACCCCTTCTTTACTCTGTTTTATGTATAAAAATAAGCTTTACAAGTCATGTCATTATGAAATAACATCATGAAAAAGGACAGAATTCTCAAGTTACCAAAGAGCAAAAAATAGATTCCCTACAAAAGACCAGGAATCCGAATGACATGGAACTGCTCGACAGCAAGATGAGGTCCTAAAAGGCAGTATAAAAATGCCATCAAAATTCTGAAGGAAAATAATTTCCAGCGTAGAATTTTGTCAGTTCAGTTCAGTTCAGTCACTCAGTTGTGTCTGACTCTGTGATCCCATGAATCGCAGCTCGCCAGGCCTCACTGTCCATCACCAACTCCTGGAGTTCACGCAGACTCACAGCCATCAAGTCAGTGATGCCATCTAGCCATCTCATCCTCTGTCGTCCCCTAATCCTCCTGCTCCCAATCCCTCCCAGCATCAGAGTCTTCCAGTGAATCAACTCTTCTCATGAGGTGGCCAAAGTACTGGAGTTTCAGCTTTAGCATCATTCCTTCCAGAGAAATCCCAGGACTGATCTCCTTCAGAATGGATTGGTTGGATCTTCTTGCAGTCCAAGGGACTCTCAAGAGTCTTCTCCAACACCACACTTCAAAAGCATCAATTCTTTGGCACTCAGCTTTCTTTACAGTCCAACCCTCACATCCATACATGACCACTGGAAAAACCATAGCCTTGACTAGATGGACTTTAGTTGGCAAAGTAATGTCTCTGCTTTTGAATATGCTATCTAGGTTGGTCATAACTTTTCTTCCAAGGAGTAAGTGTCTTTTAATTNTTGCATGAAATGTTCCCTTGGTATCTCTAATTTTCTTGAAGAGATCTCTAGTCTTTCCCATTCTGTTGTTTTCCTCTATTTCTTTGCATTGATCGCTGAGGAAGGCCTTCTTATCTCTTCTTGCTATTCTTTGGAACTCTGCATTCAGATGTTTGTATCTTTCCTTTTCTCCTTTGCTTTTTGCTTCTCTTCTTTTCACAGCTATTTGTAAGGCCTCCTCAGACAGCCATTTTGCTCTTTTGCATTTCTATAGCAAACTAATTTTCAATCAAGTTAGAGAATAGGAGCAGACATTAAGGATGGCAACGTCTCAAAATTTTTTTTGCCTTCCTCCATCCATTCTTAGTTAATGGAGAACATGCTCTGTTCCTTCAAATAAAAGAGAACAAAAATAAAAGAATGAAAATTAGAATACAGGAAATGCAACATAGAGGAGAAGGCAGAGAATCCTCTGGATTAATATAAAAAGAAACCCCAGAATGAGAGCTGAACCCCAAGCCTAGAAAGAAACCAGGCTAGATTGGAGCAAGTCAGAAAAAACTCTTCTGGAAAACCAACTATAAAAACCTGATTTCTCTGACATTTTGAGAGGAGATTTAGACATTTGACAAAGAGGTAACTGTTAGATGAATAACTAGCATACAGAAAAAACAAACAAACAAACAAAAAAAGAGGCAAAAAAACTACTCAAGGGAAAATAAAGAGAAATCAAGCAGTAATATAAATGAGGTTTTTTTGTTTTGTTTTGTTTTGTTTTTCCTCTTTCTGGCCATGGCATGTGACTTAGGATCTTAGTTCCCCAACCAGGATTGAACCTGTGCCCACTGCATTGAGAGTTTGGTGTTTTAACTACTGGACTTCCAGGAAAAGTACCAATGCAAAGGAGACATAACCAGTGAAAAAGGAAGAAGTTAATTGTCCTTGGGAGGAGGTAAATAGAGTAGGGAGCGATGTACTATTTCCTTCTTTTAAAAAAACCCTTGTAGAGTTAGTTGACACTTTATAACAAATAAAAACAAAAACAGCCTCTTAAAATTTAAACTAAAATATACTGCATATATTTCAGTAAGCTGCAGTGTGACTGTTCTGTCACACACTCAGAGCGTCTCCTCTGGGATCCTCTCTGGAAACTCAAGTTTCTGCCAGCTCAACAGGAGTTATTCATAAAGGGTCACAGGGACTTCCAATGGCAGCTTACGGAATATGTCAAGCATATGAAGAATCTTTAAAATGTGATCCTTATATTTACATGACAAATACCTTTGCTATAAAAACAACAAAATATTTCCATATATTTATAAATGCAGAAAATACATAAAAATTAGTAACAAAGTTGTCTAGCTTCCCTGGTGGTTCAGTGGTAAAAATCTACCTGCCAATAAGGAGATGGAGGTTCAACCCCTGAATTGGGTAGATCCCCTGGAGGAGGACATAGCAACCACAACAGTTTTCTTTCCTGGAGAGTCCCATGAACAGAGGAGCCTGGTGGGCTACAACAGTTTGGAGGGCTACAGCAGTCCATGGGGTTGCAAAAAAGTCAGATGCAACTTAGCCACTAAACAGCAACAACAAAGTGGTCTCTCCCAGAAAGAGGAACTGAGTGTGCTAGGCACCAGGAAAGAAGGGACTTTGCACTGTGCATTATTGGCAACCAGGAATTCTTCAACCAGCTTCATGAATTGCTTTTCAAAAAAAAAAAAATTTAAAATTTAAATAGGAAGACAATTTTAAATGTTAATCAAAAATAATTCATAGCTACATATGCAACTATTCATCTGCTTGGTAGGTACATTGACAGCTATGTTGCTGAAGAAGCAGTACTGGGCTTGAAATAAAGAAATATCAATCTCAATCTTGATTTACTACCATGGTGTTTGGGAAGGGGAGGAATTTAATCTCTCTTAACATGTAAAAAGTCTTTTTAAGTGTAAAAATCTCACTAAAAATGGAATGGATTAAAATAATAAATGGTACTTAAAAACAGTAAACTTTATCACACTTCAGAGACATAAGTGCAGATTGAAGTTTAAATGTACAATGTAAAGCAAAAACAAGCTTTCGTATATTCACCAGGCAAAGTTGTTGTTCTATATAATAGTAGCAAAATGCAGAAAAATACAACCAAACATTCATAATCCTAAAGTTGCTACACACTAAAACTCCATAAATATTGTCAACCCCGCTGGGCTTTTCATACCAACGGTGCTAAAAGTAACCAGGACTGTCTATGAAAAATTCATAAAGCTGAGAGCATCTCCTTTCTTTCCTAATAAGTTCAGCATCTCTAAATAACACATCTCTGTTAGGTAAACATTTTCAGTATTTTGTATGAGAACTGTTTGCTGTTTGTCAGCCTTCAGAAGATTCATTTGCTCGTAGATCACTCAGGAAGAGAATTTAATTTTGTCAGATCAATAAAACACTTTTATTGTGGATCATCCTCAGAGTATGTGAATATATTTGTCATGTAGAATCATGAGGATTTAAATAAGATGATGTTGATGGGAACACAAACTACTACAGCCACTATGAAGAACAGTGTGGAAATTCCTTAAAAAACTGGAAATAGAACTGCCTTATGACCCAGCAATCCCACTGCTGGGCATACACACCGAGGAAACGTATACCCCAATGTTCATCGCAGCACTGTTTATAATAGCCAGGACATGGAAGCAACCTAGATGTCCATCAGCAGATGAATGGATAAGAAAGCAGTGGTACATATACACAATGGAGTATTACTCAGCCATTAAAAACAATACATTTGAATCAGTTCTAATGCGGTAGATGAAACTCTAGCCTATTATACAGAGTGAAGTAAGCCAGAAAGAAAAACACCAATACAGTATATTAACGCATATATATGGAATTTAGAAAGATGGTAATGATAACCCTATATGCGAGACAGCAAAAGAGACACAGATGTATAGAATAGTCTTTTGGACTCTGTGGGAGAGGGCGAGGGTGTGATGATTTGGGAGAATGGCATTGAAACATGTATAATATCATATATGAAATGAATCACAAGTCCAGGTTCGATGCATGATACTGGATGCTTGGGGCTGGTGCACTGGGACAACCCAAAGGGATGGTATGGGGAGGGAGGAGGGAAGGGGGGGTTCAGGATGGGGAACCTGTGTATACCTGTGGCAGATTCATGCTGATGTATGGCAAAACCGATACAATATTGTAAAGTAATTAACCTCCAATTAAAATAAATTTATATTAAGAAAATAATAAATAGATAAGATGATGTAAGGAAGAGGTTCAGCATAATGTTTGGTGAACAGCAAACATCGTACAAATAGTGTCTGTTTAAATAATATCTTCTGTCTATTGGAAAAGCCATGTTAAGGCTTCTGGATGACTGAAGCATTTCTCTTTCAAACCTAAAATAAATAAACGTATATAGAGAGATGTGGGGAAGAAAGGGAGAGGAAAGGGAGGATTGGAGAATGGGAAGGGGGAGAAAGAGGGAAAGAGGAGGAGGGACAGAGAAGGGAAGTGGGGAGGTGAATGGGGGGAAAACAAAGGGGAGGGAAGGGAGCCTTGGGAAAGGGGGACAGAGGCGTGTGAGGGGAGGAGGGAGACAGTTTTGTGTGCATTATACATTTACTTGCGTCAATTACTTTTTATTCAGGAGAACATCAAGGAAGCCAAGGATAATTTTTCTGCACATAATTTTTGTTTTATGAACTGACTTTTGCACTGAACCTTTAACTATGATCCTCAAGTAATTACCTGGTAACACATCAGGTCAGGATATATCTAAGCAATTGTTTTAAGAAGAAAGATTTGGTTTTCTTTAGCATCTTCATTAAAAGAGTACCATGATTTTCCACCCTTTGCAGCTTGATAATCAAGTGTGTTTCTGCATTGCTTTATGTGCTAGGAAGGCAAATGAAGTAAATTAGAAGTGGTGCAGAAATCCTTAGGGTATGCGCAACAGTTCGAAACAGTTTGGCACTTAATTAAAAGCCAATTATGGGTTCTTAGAGCATACAAATCTAACTAATAATAATAATAATTGTAATCTGAAGTGAATGAGAAAGGCATGATAAACATCTCTGATATGATTAATCACTTGGTTGAGATGCAATTTTTAAGATAGTGCTTTAAAATCAATTTTTAAAACTCTACCCAACATATACGGTCAGCTCCAATTTCCTGCTCACTGTCCTGTAAAATAAAGACATTGACATAATTTTACAATTGATTGCGACAAACCTTGGACAACTGTGGAGACAATTCCAAGGATGGGGTCTCTGGGGCTGGGCTCTGGTGGCGGTAACTAGGTGCTCATGAAAGAAAAGCCATATTTCTGGAGGACTTATTGTCACTTTTCCTCAATGCTAACATGACCTGGCCACACAGAGCTGTGCCTCCACTGAGATACTGCCTCTCTCTAAAATCCCTGACACTTAGCTCTCTCTCACTGAGACCCAGCCTTTGCAATTCCAAGGTGACCATTCTGCAGTCTGTGCTTGTATGGAGAGTTTTCTTTCCCAATGTCTTTCCCTTTCTTTCCACTCCTTTTGAACTGACTTTTTGGAAACATCTACATCTACATCTTTGTCCAGGGTAAAGATGTGACTCTTTGAAGGACACTGTTTTTTGTCACACATCACCATGTGCCCAGCTCAGTTTCATTTTCAAGGCCCAACTCCTTTGCCACCACCTCTGATTGACACTCCCAGGAAAAGCAAATTCTCCCTCCTCTACTGCCCATAGACCCTGCCGTGTGCACCCGAGGGCTGTTCCCTTCTGTATTAGTTCCTTGTGGCTACAAAAAGAAATTGCCACAAACTGAGTGGTTTTAAACAACATTTAAGAGATAAATACTTTCTCTCACAGTTCTTAAGGCCAGAAGATCCAAAAGCTCTATCACTGGGTTGAAATCAAGGTGTCCGCACAGCCACACGCACTACAGAATATCTAAGACAGAATGCATTACGTGAGTCTTTCAGGCCGGGGCTGCCAGCACTCCTGGGTTTGAAGCTGAATCTCTCTGGTCCCTGCCTCAGTGGCCACATTGCCTCCCCCTTTTCCACGTGCAATCTCCCTCTGCTTATCCCTTATAGACACGTGATTACATTTAGGCCCGCAGTTCAGTTCAGTTGCTCAGTCGTGCCCGACTCTTTGCGACCCCATGAATCACAGCACGCCAGGCCTCCCTGTCCATCACCAACTCCCGGAGTTCACTCAGATTCACGTCCGTCAAATCTGAGATGCCATCCAGCCATCTCATCTTCTGTCGTCCCCTTCTCCTCCTGCTCCCAATCCCTCCCAGCATCAGAGTCTTTTCCAATGAGTCAACTCTTCGCATGAGGTGGCCAAAGTACTAGAGTTTCAGCTTTAGCATCATTCCTTCCAAAGAAATCCCAGGGCTGATCTCCTTCAGAATGGACGGGTTGGATCTCCTTGCAGCCCAAGGGACTCTCAAGAGTCTTCTCCAACACCACAATTCAAAAGCATCAATTCTCAGTGTTCAGCTTTCTTTATAGTCCAACTCTCATATCCATACATGACCACAGGAAAAACCATAGCCTTGACTAGACAGACCTTCGTTGGCAAAGTAATGTCTTTGCTTTTGAATATGCTGTCTAGGTTGGTCATAACTTTTCTTCCAAGGAATAAAGAACTTTTTATTTCATGGCTGCAGTCAACATCTGCAGTGATTTTGGAGCCCCAAAAAATAAAGTCTGACACTGTTTCCACTGTTTCTCTATTTGCCATGAAGTGATGGGACCGGATGCCATTATCCTCGTTTTCTGAATGTTGAGTTTTAAGCCAACTTCACTCTCTTCTTTCACTTTTATCAAGAGGCTCTTTAGTTCTTCTTCACTTTCTGCCATAAGGGTGGTCTCATATGCATATCTGAGGTTATTGATATTTCTCCCTGCAATCTTTATTCCAGCTTGTTCTTCTTCCAGCCCAGCGTTTCTCATGATGTACTCTGCATAGAAGTTAAATAAGCAGGGTGACAATATACAGCCTTGACGTACTCCTTTTCCTATTTGGAACCAGTCTGTTGTTCCATGTCCAGTTCTAACTGTTGATTCCTCACCTGCATATAGGTTTCTCAAGAGGCAAGTCAGGTGCTCTGGTATTCTCATCTCTTTTCCACAGTTTGTTGTGATCCACACAATCAAAGGCTTTGGCATAGTCAATAAAGCAGAAGCAGACATTTTCCTGGAACTCTCTTGCTTTTTCCATGATCCAGAGGATGTTGGCAATTTGATCTCTGGTTCCTCTGCCTTTTCTAAAACCAGCTTGAACATCTGGAAGTTCATGGTTCATATATTCTTGAAGCCTGGTTTGGACAATTTTAGGCATTATTTTGCTATTGTGCGAATTGAGTGCAATTGTGCATTCTTTGACATTCACTTGACATCTGAACATTCTTTGTCATTGCCTTTCTTAGGGATTGATGTGAAAACTGACCTTTTCCAGTCCTGTGGCCACTGCTGAGTTTTCCAAATTTGTTGGCATATTGAGTGCAGCACTTTCACAGCATCATCTTTTAGGATTGAAATAGCTCAACTGAAATTCCATCACCTCCACTAGCTTTGTTCGTAGTGATGCTCCCTAAGGCCCACTTGACTTCACATTCCAGGATGTCTGTCTCTTGGTGAGTGATCCCACCATTGTGATTAACTGGGTCATGAAGATCTTTTTTGTACAGTTCTTCTGTGTATTCTTGCCACCTCTTCTTAATATCTTCTGCTTCTGTTAGGTCCATACCATTTCTGTCCTTTATCGGGCCCATCTTTGCATGAAATGTTCCCTTGGAATCTCTCATTTTCTTGAAGAGATCTCTAGTCTTTCCCATTCTGTTGTTTTCCTCTATTTCTTTGCACTGATCACTGAGGAATGCTTTCTTAACCCTCCTTGCTATTCTCTGGAACTCTGCATTCAGTTGTTATTTTATTTTATTTTTTTATTATTATTATTTTTTCACTTTATTTTACTTTACCATACTGCATTCAAATGGGTATATCTTTCCTTTTCTCCTTTGCTTTTCAGTTCTCGTGTTTTCACAGCTGTTTGTAAGGCCTCCTCAGACAGCCATTTTGCTTTTTTGCATTTCTTTTTCTTGGGGATGATCTTGATCCCTGTCTCCTGTACAATGTTGCGAACCTCCATCCATAGTTCATTAGGCACTCTATCAGAATAATCCCTTAAATCTATTTCTGGGGATTAGGTCAGAGACAAGGTCATTATTTAGTCTACCACACCTTCTGTATCTATTTACCAGTAATTCATGCACTTGCTCAGAGGCCTTACAAGAATTAGAAGCTACCTGAAGGCAAAATCACAGTCTAGTTATTCCAAAGATTCTAACGTGTCATTCTGCACCTGATAGGGAGTAAAATCAGGGGCATCATCCAAAATATTTAACAACCAGGTGTTCTAGTGGTAAAGAATCTGCCTGCCAATGAAGCAGACATAGAGACAGAGTTCAATCCCTGGGTCACAAAGATCCCCTGGAGGAGGACGTGGCAACCCACTCCAGTATTCTTGCCTGTAGAATCCCATGGATGGAGGAGCCTGGCAGTTCACTGTCCACAGGGCAGTAAAGAGTCAGACACTAAAACGACTCAGCACACAGTGAGAATACCAACCAATCAGAACACTGGATGCTGGTTGCAGGACGGTGCCAATTTTAAGCCTTAGTTACGGGTCCCAGGGGAAGTGTGTGTTTGAATTGGGGTAGATGGTCCTGGAGAAGGAGCTCCTGGGGCTGTGTTTGTGAGCTCCATCAGCAGGTGTGGTGGTGTTGCGTGTACTGGGACACTATCAGCCTGAGAGAAAATACATATCTGTTGAATGGATGAATAGATTAATGAATAAATAAGAGGACAGTGGGTTATTCTCATATAAACAGGTTATGGGGAGAGAGATTTTGGAATATATGACCCTACAGTTGCCCTTCAGATAGCACCCTGAGGGGGCTGCTTCCTTAACCTGCAATTCACATGGTGGTCCACCTGAAGGAGTGTTCACCCTCTGAATTTATGGGGCCACCTTGTCCTTTCTATCTGGCCAGACCTAACATCCATACCTATGACCCCAGGAGGGGATCATACAAGAAGGAGCAGAAGGACCAACACAACTTCATCCAGCTACTGCTGGAAAACCACTTGACAAGCATTATTATGATGTAGGATCCAGGAGAACAGCACAAAACCAAGTGACTGCTCTCCCAGGCATGGCTAAAGGAAATGGAGCTGAGAGTCAGTGAATGACAGTCTCATGCAAATAAGTTGCACATCTACGGATGGACAAAGTGATTGCAAATGCTCGGGAAGTAGAATGAAAGGCCTGAACCTAACCAACCAACCAACCAACCAGACAAAACCAAAAAGACCCACATCCTCAAGGAAGCTTTGTCAGAAACCAAGCGGTGAACAAAGACATTTAGCAATTCTTAAAATGCTTTGACATATAAGAACTGTGTTGTTGTTGTTGTTGTTGTTTTATGCCCAAAGTCAGAGGACAAATTTAACCAGGATTGACAGCTTCATTCTGATGAAAGGAGGACTCTTAAGATGCAAATGTCATTCCAGACGGGAAGAGCAAGCATTTGGCTGTTACCAGAAAACCTTGTTGCAATTCAGTCTCTCCCCAAACATTCACTGAATTGAAAATGCTAATTCCATAAGCATGCAGAACTTGAGTCCTATCTCTTGATACTGTTTCTATTGCCACCAGGTCATTACTTCTGTCCTACACACCCTGAGTAATCTACTCACTGGTCCCCAGACTCATCTGATTCCAGCCCATCCCACCATAGACTGAAAACAGTTCCTCTTTAGAACAGCTTCAAGCAACCAGGCATCAATCAGTTCAAAAACCTCCAAGGACTCCTCTCTGGGAGTCAATGAAGCACAAATCTCTCAACTGGGTATTTAAAGCCATCCTTGCTAAAGACTCTATGCTTTCTCTCTGTCTCATTTTTTTCCTAGCTCTGGAAGTGGTCTTGTCGGCTGAAAGAAAGCCTGACCATCTTTTAACCTCCAGATAAATTATCCCCTCTTTCAAGAAGTGTTCACTGGGACTTCTTTCTTTATTCTCAGCTCCTGAATGGAAACTCTCCTTTGCCTAATATCTATAGCATCTTGTTTTAATTTCAACCACTGAACTTAATCTTGCTACTATACTAGTTTATTTTTTCACAACCCCTTCTCCCCTAGACTGCGATCTTCTTGAGAAACAAAGACCTATTGTTGTTTCGCTTTTTTACCCCCTCCCACCCACTCACATACCACAATCATAGCCCTGCTCTCCATACAGACACTTCCAGGATCAGACGTTATGTTCATGAGACAAACTGAATTACTTAGTACAGTAAGTCCCCTACATACAAACATGTTCCATTCCAAGACCGTGTTCATAAGTCCAAAAGAGTTAGCCTAGATACCCAACTAACCCAATCGGTTATACAGTGCTGTACTGTAATAGGTTTATAATACTTTTCACACAAATAATGCATCAAAAGCAAACACAAACAAAAAACAAGCATTTTTAATATTACAGTACAGTACCTTGAAAAGTACAGTAGTACAGTACAACAGCTGGCATTCAGGGGTTGGCATCGAGTGAACAGGCAAGAAGTTACTGAGTGGAGAAGGAGAGACAGCAAGAGAGAGTAGAGCTAAAGGATTTTCACCAATAGGAGACCAAGGGCAAGCTGAAATCTCATTCATGCCTGATGCTGATGGAATGCACATTTGCATCTTTGAAAGTTTGCAACTTGAAGAAGCTTTGTATGTAAGGGACTTACTGAACTGGCCAAAAATAAGCCCTCAGTCAATGGAGCACCACGGAACTACTCAGTTTTACACCTCAAAGTCTCGATGGTAGGAGCTTTATCTAGTTTACCCATCCTTGAAAATGAAAGTAAACTCGCTCCATCGTGTCCAACTCTTTGTGACCCCATGAACTGTAGCCTACAAGGCTCCTCCATCCATGGAAATTTCTAGGCATGAGTACTGGAGTGGGTCGCCTTTTCCTTCTCCAGGGGATCCTCCCCACCCAAGGATTGAACCCAACAAGGTCTCCAGCACTGCAAACAGACGCTTTTACTATCTGAGCCCTTGATGCCTAGCGCATGGTGGGCATCCCATCAACGTGTGCTGAGTAAAGGAATGAATGAGCAAATGAATGAGTGAATCTATCAGTGTAAGGTGAATAGGTAAATATGGAAACATAGAGATGGAGCGGTACCAGAAAAAAGCCCCAGAAAAGAAACGGATACAAAAAACCAGACAGTCCATGAAAAGCCAATGTCCTCTGCATCCCAGTTTTTTTTATGGTCCTTCCCCTGCTTACCCTGGAGCTGTTGGGAAAATGTCCAATGTTTGCCAAAGGAAATGAGCCTGCTGGTTGGAGTTTATATAAAATATCTGGGTGGAATTGTTTCGGTGCAGTCAGCCTGCTGCGTCTGCAGAGAGCCGAGGCCTGGAGGGTTCAGGAGCCCACAGATGCTGCAAATGGTACTCGGGCTCACGCCGCAGCCCCTGCTCAGTGTCACGCCACTCCGGCCTAGCTTGAGGTTCAAAGCTGGGGAGCCACAGTGATGTACAGCAGGGACAGAGGGACAAGGAAATCAACCCCTGTGGCCCCAATTAAATTGGGGGCACCCCAAGTTGTCCAGGTTCACAGTTTGTAAAAGATTAGATGAACAAACTTGCAGCAGGAAGGAATAGGATCACTGAGGGATGATAACAGTGAAGGTTAATTTGTTCTGCTGTTACAGGGAGTAATTAAGCTGGCACATTTCACACTGTTACGTTTGGATCAAGTAGCTATACACTTAAAAGAAAATTCAAGTAGCCACAAGACAATTTCCAAACTGAAACTGTGGCTGCACTCTGAGAACCCCTGAACTACCAATCAACTGCTAATGAACTTGGGTACCACTCAGTCATCCTCACAAAGTCTCTCCGAGATAGGAAGGAAGAAGCCTGTTGTCCATTTAGCCACAGAACAGCTGAGGAATGAGCAACATGTTGGTTTATCCACTGGCAACTCTGGCATATGACTGCCAAGGGCATGAACGTGGACAGTCATTCATTCATTAAAGATCAATTCCCGATGGCGTCAGACCCTTTGTTTGGCACTGAAGATACATCTGAATAAAACAGGCAAAATGTTTGCCTTTAAGTTACCTGTATACTGTTGGGTTAAATACATAAAATCCAAATAAGTAAATAAATATATATAATAATAAACTCAGTAGACAAAAATAAGGCATGAAAGAGAGTGATGGAGAAGGTTTTTCAGTATTAGTTATTGATAGATTAATTTTGATAAATGTGGAAATCAAAGCATAACCTAGGCAAATGAATAGACTAGACAAATGATAATTTGAGAGTGAAAGGAGTGTGAGATGACTGCAGGTTGCAATATTCAAGGAGAGTCTCCATCTCCATGACAGAAGTGGACCTTGAACTCATCTTTAAATTAAAGATGGCATAATGACTTAGAGGCTGGAGAGCAGAAAGTATTATATGGACAGTAAGTAATAAAACTTGCACAGTACAAACTTTGGGAGGCTAAAAGAAATGAATCGTTTCAATAAGCTGAACTTTGTGGAAACTGTTCTTGGGAGGTTTACTTTAACAGACACATTCACAAGTGTATAAACACACACACACAACACAGGCTAATACTGCATGATGCTAAGTCAGTGGTTAAGATACTCATGTGAATAAAAATGGGATTAATAAACTGGTGAATTGTGTTCATCATTGAGGTCAGTTCAGTGGCAATGACCAGAAGAATTCCTCCAGGTAGAGTTCTGTGTCCTGGAGAAACTCTTCTAGACATTGCCCATCCCAGAGCTTTGGGGCATGTCCTGGGTCTTTCAGCAGCCTCAGGCTCCAGGGTATTGATGGACGCTACTGGACACTGACAACATCATGCCTCAAACCTGTTTATCTTCCTTGAGAAGAAATTGTATGAATTTTTTTTTTTTTTTGTATACATTTTGCACACAGTGGCTATTTCATATATACTTACCTTATAAGCAACACGGCTCTTAAAGAGTTGATAGAAGGAACTTGAAGCATTTCTATAATGTATAAAATTTCTATAATGCTTCTTTTAATTTTGAGTACCTTTAGGTATGATCTATCTCTCCAGTCTTATCAGCAAATAAAAAATCTAAGAGAAGAAGGAGTTTCTATATAGAATGAGCTCCTGAAAATTTGGGAATCATATGCCAAGTAACTACTATTTGTGTACTTCTAACAGCTCATTTCCAACAGTAGCTTCCCAGTGAACCGTGCATCCTGGAATTCATGCCTTGTGTGGTCCTCTTTCTACAAATCTCATCTGGTTCCCAATATAATGAGGGAAAAGTGATACTGAGGTAAATTCAGAAGAAGCCTTGCAGCCCTTGCCTCAGTTTCCTGGAACACTCATTCTGCTGGGAGTCAGCTCCCGCATGTAAAGTCACTACTTTGCAGTCCTCCACTGAGAGGAAGCCCGGATTAGCTATAAGAGAAGCAGCAGGGAGAAAGAGATCAGTCCAGCCTCAGCTACTCTACTCCAGCCGTCCTAGCCTGGCTGCTACACATCCTAGTCCTAGTCTAGAAGCCATCTTGATCATCTTGCCCAGTGTTATATTTACATGTGTCAAGCCACAGTCAAGATCTAACTGTACCCATTTGAGAGACTCTTGGTGAAAATCACTCAGCTAAATCTAGTCCACCTACCAAATAGTAAAATGTAAACATCATTTGCACAGGTGTTCCCAGCCTCTGGAATCTAATATCTGATGACTTGAGGTAGACTTGATATCACCCCAGACTCATGTGTTGAATCCTCAACGTGATGGTATTTGGACATGGAACTCTGGGGTGGTAATTAGCACATGAGGGGGGAATTCTCATGAATGTGAATAGTGCCCTTATAAGATCCTGTTCCTGATTCCAGTTGTCCTGCTGATCCTGCTCACGGTGCCAACTGTCTCGCTGTATCTCTCTGTGCCTGTGTGCACTGAACCCAGGGTAGGCAAGGCAAGAGCAGAGGAGCTGGAAGAAGACTCAAGGAGCCATGGGAACTGCAGACACATTCTCTCCTGGCTGGAATGTAGTCATAACACGGTCATAGCACAGCCCCTCTCCTGGCTGATGCAGCAGCCGTAACATACCCGTAATGTAGCCATAGTATAACCTCACATAACATAACCATGATGTCACTCCAGCGTGCACTCCTGATGCAGCGGCAGCCAGGACCTGCATGGTGAAGCTCACACAGGCGAACCACACAAAGCAGCCTGTGACCAAGCAATTACCTCGTGGCGTGCATGAGCAGTCCTGTATGTGATCTCAGCTGTTACACAACTGTGCAAAGTGGGAGGGCATGAGAGTGTGGGGTGAGAGAGCATGACAGCGTGGGGTGAGAGGGTATAAGAGCGCAGGGCAGGAGAGACTGATGGCATTAATGCTGCCATCTCATTAACTTCCCGACAGAGATCTCTCTCTCTCTCTCGAACACAAGAGGACACAGTACCAAGGCCTTCAAATCAGGAAGAGGCCCCTCACCAGGAACTGATTTGGTGTGCTGCTTGACCTTGAACTTCACAACCTGCTGAATAGTGAGAAATAAATTTCTGTTGTTTAAGCCATCTATGTAGGCTATGGTACTTTCATTATAGCAGCAGGAATTAACTAACACACTATTTATTTTAAATATTGGAAATCGGGCCTCAAAATAATAGCCAAAACCTAAAAATTCCCCCAAATGTTTAACCATAGTAGAATGGGAGAATAAATTGTACTGTACACAAAAAATACAATACTGCATATGACAATAAATAGTCTATAACACAACCCAAAAATTGTTTTATTAACATAATATGAATGAAAAAACAGAGATCAAAGACTACTTGGTATGTGATTCATTTTGCAGCTTGAAAACTAGCAAAATGAATCAATTGTGTTTAAAGTCAATATAGTGTTTAACCTTGTGGGAGGCAGTGGTTGTTGACTAGAACAAGCCATGGGAAAGTGGGTCTTATGTATGAATGGTTCTGTTTTGTGATCTTGATGCCTTTCACTTTCACAAAGTTATGTAGTCTGTGAAAACTAGTTGTGAATGTTAAGTATATTTTATATATGTACATATGTGTGTATTATACTTTAGTAAAAGCTTAAACTGAAAAAGGCGGGGTAAATGAATTGTCTGAGTGTCCTCAGTAAGAATCAAAGCATATTTTCAAGTCTTGTTTCTCTGACTTCAAATACTGAGCATTTTTATTTCTGGGAGCTTGACCTCCCACCCAAGCTCTCATTAAACTGTTTATGTGTATAAGTCTATAAATATACTCCAACAAATGGGTCCCAATGATCCTCCATTGTCCAAAAGTAATAACCAATATTTATTGCGAGCTAATAATCCAAGCATTATCTAGTCCCAGTGATCCTCCATTGTCCAAAAGTAATAACTAATATTTATTGCGAGCTAATAATCCAAGCATTATCTAGTGCTTTGCATGCACTGACCCATTTGAAACTTATAAGAATACTACAAAGTAGTTATCACCACCCTCACTCTCATCATCACCATCCTTACCCATATCTCAGATGAGGACACTAAGGCCCAGAAGTGTTAGACAAACTGACAAATAGCTCATAACAGATCTAAGATGGGACCCAGGAAATCTGAGCCAAGGCCCCCTCCTCCTCCTCTCTACACTCTTTTCCTAGTTCTGAGAAAGGTCCTCTGGATGCCGGCCACGGGACCATCTCCTCTCAAACCGAGTGCATGCACACACATATCTCTGGGCTGTGTGTACCAGGTGTTTCAATACACTTCATCATTTTGGATCTCATCGTAAAGAATCCTGTTGTGCAGCTCTCTTCCACCATTCATTCATTCAAGAATTCACTCATTCATTCATTCAGCTTTCTGGGTTTTAGCAAGTGTGGCCCCAGGTCTCTGCACAAGTCTCACCCACTCCATCTCACAATGTTATACAAATCTGCTCATACTCTCTCTGTGGTATCTTCAACCAGCACAGACCCTTCTTTAAGTCCATACAAAGTACTATATATTCAGTTGCATTTTATTGTTCCTTATAACAAATCCTTAAGGAAAAAGTCATTATTATTGACTTCCCGCTAGAGATGAGAGAGAATTCAATTTTTAAATTTTTGGTCAGACTTCTTCATCAAATTATCACTTGGAAAACTTTCTCCCCTACAGGGAAGCAGCCAGCACAAGGAGGAGATCTCAGCCCTTTCCATGCAGTTTTCGTACACTGATTTATTTCCATCAACCTTGGGAGTGTCATAAGTAATTTATTGAAAAAGTACAAAAGCTTGCAAGCAATTTACCATTAAAAAATAAATGTGCTTGGCTTCAAAGTTATCTCTATGAGAAAGCAGCTCATCCTTGCATCTCTGTTCATTGTGCCAACAAGAAATCTCTCTGTGTTGAAGCCCAGAGGAAGTTACTGTCAAGAATGGTGACTTGTCCAAGGCCATACAGGGTCTTAATCAGTACTAGAGGTAGATCCTAATTCCATAGTCTAGGGATATTATTATTATTTTTTAGCTCTATGACAACCTGTCACCCTTTCCTACCAAAGATGCACCTTTTAGAGTCATAGTTAGAAACCTGGTTTTAGCAGCATGGAACGAGGACTAAACTGGGCCAGGATGGGTCCACCTATATTTTTTGGCCACATTTTCAGAAAGGCTTCTCATAATATAGCACCAGCAATTACTGCCAAGCTCTTCCTTCCAGGAGCTCCCAAGCTCTAAGATGCCAACCCTCACCCAAGGTAGTACATTCCTGTCTAATTGTTCTTCACCATTTCAAAACAAACATCTCTGGAAAAAAAGACTGGCCTATAACTTGTCAAAATGTCTTGCAAGCATTTCTAGACACTTAAAAAAAAAAAAAAAAAAACACTGCTGTCAATTTCATGCAAATATGCATAAGTTGACAGTGTAGTGTCAAATAGCTGAGCCCTGAAGGGTTTGAGGCAAAATCGGAAGTCAAGGAGATTTTTCATGGACCTCGGCTCATTTACATTTTGCTAATTTACTGAGACAAAGTGAAGCCTGATAGCTAATGAGATGGTTTGTGATGCTGAACCATATTTTGTGTAAATGAAAATCTGCCACTCTGTTTATTGGGAAAAATATGCTTCTAAAGACAGAATTATTTAGTGTTGGATGCTTAAATTCCTCCATTTAAAAGTGTAAAACTGAACATAAAATATCTTAATTAAATTAGTCTATCTGCAAAGGACTGAGCTGTGGCTTTCAGCCCCTGAAGGGCTGGTATTGAATTTACTACCTCTTGCAAAATTGAAGTCTCTATAACACCACACTTTGTCTGTGACTTTGGCTGCAAATGTGAATTATTTGTGCAGAAGGCCTAGGGAATGCTGTTATAGCTTGAACAGTTTTAGATCTACAATGAGCAAAGGACTAGAACAGATAAGATTCCCTGCAGTCAGACGCTGGGACTTGGAACTCAGACACAGGGAGATGGTTGAGAGGCAGAGATGGGAGGTGTTTTTTATATCCTTTATCTTTCTGACAGGTATAAACAGAGACTTCTGAACTGATTGGCATGTTTATGCAAACACAAAAAGCTATGGGACAAACCAGTGAAGAGATTTTAGTTTTGTTTTTTTCTCCAAATAAATATAAAAAACAGAGGAAATACTGATAAAACAGCCTTGATAACTTGCCTCCAAATTTAAAAGCAAGACACTTTGCTCTTTGGGTTTCGGTAATACTTTGGGGGAGGTAATTGAATTGTTACTTATAACGGGCTGGGACCACACATGTTCACTTACTCTGGCCCATTACTCTGCAAACATGTCCATGAGCACCCTGTCTAATGCCGGTATCTGACTCTCAGAATCTACACCAGGAGCCTTATTCAGAGGCAGATTGCAAAAAAATTATACCCCAGAAGCCCTAGTCTAAAATGTTCTGGTCTGTAATTGTATGAAATTGAAGTGGGCAGACACAGAACTTAACTGTATGTGTAATGTGTAACTGAATTGTGCTTCCGCTGAGTAATTGATATGGAAGCAGTCGAGGGTTTAGCTGGGACAGTGGGGTTTCTGGCCCCAGCAGCAGGCTCTGGAAGTGCCTTCATAATGGCTTTATCCTCTACCCGTGTTTAGAGCACAGTATATCAGATATTTATAAGCCAGGGCTGCCTGTGTTGGGGGCATGTAAAAATAGCATTTATTGAGTACTACCCATGGCTCAGACACTGCTAAGAGATTTGCATACATAAACTTCTTCAATCCTTACTTCAACCTTCACTGATGCAATTCTTGTTAATATTCCTAAGACAAAACAAAGTTAGAAAGGTTAAATAATTTGTCTAGTGTGGCAGAGGTGTTAAGTGGCAGAGACAGGATTTGATCCACACTGTCAGACCCCAGAATCTTTGGAGTGTTATACACAGAATGCCACCCCCAGGCATGCACACCCAGGTGGAGAGAGCAGGATTAGCCTCTAGAGATCAGGTTGCCTCCCCCTGGAGGTCACAACACAAGATGCACACAAGTATGGAATCAAGGAACAGATCCCAAAAGCCAGGTTTCAAGAAATGAATTTAAACGCTTGATGCAATAACATCTTTCTTGATCACACTATTTTTCAGAGTTGGCTAACATTGGTAGAAAATCCCTCACCTACACAAGGAAGATATTTCACAGGTTTTAGGAGTAGTTGGAGAAAGTGATCACTGCCTCCCTCTTATCTTCCTCTTCTCCAGTACACAAATGGTCAGCTCTCACAGGCAGGAAGATAAATGCTGGATAGCATCAGGCCATGATCCTGGCCCCTTAGGAAGCTTAAGAGGATATAGCGATACCTCTTTCTGAGGCCAGAAGACTGAGTTCCCCACCTTTTACAATGTACAGTCATATTGTCTCTTGGCTGCCTATGTGATATATTCAAGCTCCCTGAGCTGGTTTGAATTTTGTTTGATTGTTTAGTGTTTTATAGGGTATTTTATTCAGAGATAATGTCACTGACAATTTATTATCCAAAATATCATCCATGTCTATGAGCTGAGATTCAATTTTCATGGCTTTTATATCTGTCATACTTGCTGGTCTCCAAACTCAATTGCTCATCCTTTCTTTTGAATTATGATGCTAGTTGATTCCATGTTCAGTGCTCATTTCATCATTTTTATCCCCATACTTATCTCATTTATACCCAGTAATACAGTGTTTTGCATATTTGGAAGTTGTACTAGGCCATGAATTCCCTTTCCTTAATTCTTGGTAGGTATTTCTATTACAGGTTTCCTCACATAGAGTTTAACTTACTAACTTTTTACATACTAGACAGTAAACACATCAAGGACAGGAACTTTATGTTATTCATTTTTGTATCTTTCAGCATCTATTACTGTAAGAATAAATAAACATTAATTGGTTAAAAGATGAAAAGTTTTTAAATCAACTTAAAAATTTAGTTTTAAACTAATCTGTTATTCTTTGCCCTCTCCTGTTAAGTTTGCAATGTATATTCTAAGTCATTCTCGTATTTCTGAGCACAAAAAATATGACAATATTTCTCGTAAATGAGAAAGCAGGATTGAAAGTCACCAAATTTGGACCCAGTCCCACCTAATTTATAAAACTCTACAGTAACTGCAGCCCACACTGACCTTTCCCAGAATTCTTATTGTACTTAGAGACAGTATCAGCCAATTTAGCACAGAATTCTTCTACA